>JBBPRJ010000208.1:0-13085 GCA_038092975.1 Chalciporus piperatoides | reverse complement strand
ACTGTCATCGATTCCTGTCAGCGTTTTCTAATGGGGATCGCATGTAGCAAACATACGTGATAGTAGACACCAGCACCTCCAGTCCTATTACGTTCATTGAAAAGGGGGTAGCGTAAAATGTTGCCCCAGCTGAACCAGACCATGTTGACAATCTAGTGCCAGATCATCTGGTCGCGTACTCACTTATCGTCTGTCCACAACAAAGTGACGTCATCCGGAACCTGGAGACCAGCATCGTAGTATCCAAGAACCTCTTTATCTATCGCCCAAACTCAATGAAGGTCAAGTATCAAGCGAAGAAGGTCAACGTACACAAGCACCACATTTGTGGGATCGTCGTGATGTCCGTCCCGTTGAACGTGTTGTTCAGAATCTGTCGCTGGTCAGCAATCACCTGCTGGAGCAAGGCCACGTTGGTCGATGCGGACATGGGCACTGTGGACGTGTTTCGGCGCGGAAAATGAGTCGATGTCACAAAAAGAATGAACGGTACGCACAATCGCCTGCACCCCGCATGCCGACAGTGTAGATGTTCTCGAACGGTTTGGCACGTTCCGCACCAACGACCCAGAAATCATAGATGTTCTGTCGGTTGGCGGTATAATCCCATGGCCCTGAGCCAAAGATGTTCCATTCCACTGCAAGTAATAGCAGGATCTCAGCAAATTGATACGCATGCAAGACGAGCGATTTGATGTTACCTGGCGTGGACCGCGTGATAGGTTCCTCGTGACTATGAGCAATGATTTCAGAACACAAGCTGAGTATGATAGTCGTATGACGTGCCTAGTTCCCATTACGATACCATAAAAGTCGGCCCAGTATTGGTTAAGAGGGTCGTCGACAGCGAAAGCACTGTCCATACCAAGGTAAGAAAGAAATCGTTGATATAATTGTTTCCTAGCACGAACCTACTCCATATCGCTAGCAGGTCGACGAAGTGAGCCAATGGCACTGAAGCAACTATGGGAAGAAAAGGCTCACCAGGCCATAGGTAATTTGCCTTGAATCTAAGCATCAACTCAAACCTTGCAGAGACATTTCGAGTTAGTTAGGGCTACGAAGCAGGAAACACATCTCATACTCACACTTTGGTGTAGAAGACAGAGTTAAACGGGGAGCCAGTGTAGTACGCGCCAGTACCGTTGGAAAACTTCTCCATTGCCCAGTTCTGAAGCGAAGGTTGTTCGTCGTTGAAGAAGATCCCGCGATACTTGACCGTCGGGGATCCATGCGCGCACCCAGACGCTGCAACATACAACGCGGAACTCTGCTTAACAGGTACATCGGCCCACCTATACAAACGGACAAGATCATGTTGGCATTCAAGGAACGGAACGGTTCTCGAGAACGTACCAATACCACGGAGAAACGCCTTAAGACCCGAGCCGAGGAGTTCAGCCCGACAATCGTGGGAGCAAAGCAAAACAGACTCACCAAATTGCTCGGAGTGATCGTAGAGTGCGTAGGTGGTACCACGTTTGTCAGCGCCTATCATAACATACGCGGTTTTCACCCCCGGAAGCGGGTTAGAGACCACTCGCGTCATGAACGCCTCCCACTGTCCCTCGATTGAAGAAACATCCAACTTCGTCCGTTTCACGACGGCATCGATCAGTGGCGATTTTCCGAGCGTGCCGACAAGGATAGGGTATGTATGTGATGGGACGGAAATGGAGGCTATGGATGAGGTCGTGAGGTTGTTCAGTGCTGGCATCACACCCGTGACCCTTTGGATGTCTTCTGCAAATGTTGTTGTTGCAAGCTGGACGCCACCCCAATCCTCCGACGAGTAGTAAATCGGTGCTGCCTGACCGTTCGAAGCAATAGCGAAGTCTGCCGAGCTAGAAGATGGATCAAAAGAGACGCAAGTCATTTGCCCAATCGCATGGGCGCCGCCCACTAAGGCGGCAACCCCGAAGAAAGCTTTCAGGCGAAGCATAGCCTCCTGAAGGAACGAAAGGGTGTGCTGACTTGCAGGGAATTTGTGCGTCGATGCTTTATACAACAGAAAATTGGTGACGAGAGGCTCCCCTTGAAGTTGGGTCGCATGACGCGGTCACGCACGCATGGATAAACTTCGGTCCGCGTAATGAGATCAGCAACGGGCGCTACCCTGAAGATCGACCCGAGGAGGTGTGAGCTCACTCGACACATGGCGGGGTTGCCGGACCGGAGCTTCCGTTTCTCCGCCCCGATGATCGAGCTTTCCTGTTCATAACAAGTCCAGTGCGTCCACAGCTCCAACAGACTTCCTCAGCCATGTACCAAGAGAGAATGACTCGACTACCAGAGCAAACGGTGACTGTGGGGATAAAAAAGTCAACAGACTTGTGTTTCAGATGAACGGGAAGAAAACCTCGCACGTTTATTGCGGTGACGGACAAGTGATGGATGCGGGGAAGTGTTCAATCAACATAAATTAGCGGGAAAAGATATATGAAAAGAATTTTATCCACGACAACGGTATGTATACTTTACTGTGCAGCTCGATTGCTTCCTATCGTGCGTGTCACTTCAGTGGGGTGTTCGGTCTGATCTGATCTTCCGACCACCTCATCATCTGCCAAGAATTCGGTTGCTGGGGGGCCATCATCCTCAGAAAGGCGAATTCGTCCCTCCTGCGTGGTCCACGTCTTCAGTCTGAAGAGACGTCAGGGGCGAGTCACATTCCCAAGCCTGAGGCACTCACTGGTGTGAGACGACTGCGCGCAAGCTGCTTGCGCGTCGCCATAAGAGATACAACAAGCCCAGCATGCATACAGTAGCGAAAAGCAGCACGCCGGCATTTCCAATTGGCTCTGGTTTATTACCCTCCCGAGGGTCTGTGACCAAATGATACGGCGTCAGCAGGCTATTGACCATGAACAGGGGACTTTCTCACTCCCTGGTGTTCCGACTGGGGCCATTGAGTTCGTGGATGCGGTCACGACGCGTGAGCTATTGACAGGGACACTGATGGTCTATGAGACTGAGATTTGGCGTCTCGAGGGCAGTTGTCGTGTGCTGCCAGTCAACTAACTAATAGTTGTAGTTTCAAGGACCACATGATTCAGATCCAACCTGTGCCGCCGGCTTCGGCCATGGTGCATAGCCTCTGAAGGACAATGCAAGTTCAACTGTACTTGCATCTCTAATACAGTTCACTGCTTCAATCGGACCCGCGACTACACACGAAAAATAAAGTTGGACTCCATGTTCCCCGCCTCGGCTTTACGCAGGATTACATTATGTACCTCCAAGCATTGAGTCATGATCCCCCGAGCCTGAACGACAGGATGAGCTTGTGAATGCGCACAACCAGTTGCTGTCTCTGTTGATGCTCACGTTGAGTATCCATTCTCTCGTCTAGCGTGTACACTCACTGCTCAGGAATCATCGCAAACTCCGCTTTTTATCCAGGAATGTCCAAGACTCCCAGTCTCCCAGTCTCTTGACAGCGACGGGAACGTTCCGCAATTAGCGCTGGAATTCCTCCCGTCTGCGGCGGAGTCCTTTCATTACGTTTTTCCCCGTACCGACTCGTTGGAAGGAATGTTTGTGTTCCAACGGCATGCGCTCAGCAACTCTCAGCACCCAGTATTTGCCCAGTATCGGACAACAATCCTGAGACACGATGTTTGCCCACCCATGCGGCGGCGGGGTTGCTCTTTGCCGCAATCATAGTATGTCGATCAAAGTCTCAGCGTCACCCCTCTTACCTTGGGCTTTGATTTGCACCCCGCACCTGTGCCTCGCCCACTCCCCACTGCAAGCCGCTGCTATGAGTCAAACGTCACTTCATAAGGTGCGGAGATACTTCCGCCACTGACATCTGCATTTTGCCTGAAAGGCAACACATCTAAATTGACATAATGCTATGAATAAAAACAAGATACATGGCAGCATGCGGGGACATCACAGCGTAAACGGGTATACATACATATGACTCGGAAAGAATGGGGATGATAAAGTTACAGTGAGTGAAATTGCTAGCGAATGGTGTTTTTACGATCCAGTCCTTTTTTATCGTCCCTGGTGTAGCCCCCTGGCGTAGACCAAACTTTAAACATCTTGATTGTTTCCTCCACAGGGCTAACAGTAAATATGGAGCATCCATCCGGTCCGATACAGGAGTGTGCGATGGCGGCGCTATGACCAATGACAGACACAATCCGTTCGCAAGATGGATATGCATGAACGGTCATGGAGTTCTGGAAGAGAGTGGAAGGCGCCTCTTTCGCGGCGGGCGGAAGATCGCGAAGACTTTGAGACATTGTCCAGGATGAGCCATGCGTGCTCAACAGTTCCTTGCAATGTGGTGACCAATGGAGTGAAGTGACATTTGTCATTGTCCTGATGATTTGAGGGGGGGAGGCGGACGAGAGCTTGTTGATATCGAAAATTTGGATCGTACCATCCGGAAATGTTCCACCCGTTGCGATGAGGCCGTTATGCCAAGGACTCCATGAGATGGCCTACAAGGCGTCATCAACGGGAGCACTGTGCGAGAGTGATGAGCCTCACCTTCACAGGTCCTTCGTGTTTTGCGAGGAGTTTCTTGTCACCAGAAGTCAGGTAGTTGCTCGCTCGTTGATCCCAGATTTGAACAGTTCCCGACTGGTCACCAGTTGCTAGGTATTTGCAATCTGGCGACCATTTGACACCATGAACATGCCGTTTATGGCCCCTCATCTGAGAGATCTCCTTCGGAGCACGAACATCGAAGAGAGATACTCGTCCATCTTTTCTTCCGACAGCCAGCACACTCTCGTTCCAGTGCATACCGCCTACGGGTGATTTATCGTGGGACCAATCAGCAACGTGATTCTGCGATAATGCATCCCAGACGCGGACGTTACCCGCCATTGTTCCAAGGCCCATAATATGCGCCTCGGGTTCACCGCGCCAATCGATGCTGTGCACTGGGCCGTCTTCCAGGGAGACGCGACATAGATGGACGATCGCACGTGTTTCAAGGTTTTGGTAGTACACGTCAGATTTAAACGCCACGCCGATGTAGTTCTTTCGGGACCATGACATGGAAAACGCGTATGGATCCCGTGAGATTCCCGGTCCGTCCAGAGCCATCACGAATTGTTTGCGAGCAGCTAGATTGGCTTTCGCTGATACGGATGAGGTGGATCGAGGGAGATTGAAGAGTTCGGATGCACTTCTGCGTAGCATTGACCGGAGTTTTGTTTCGGATGGTGAGGAGGGACTTTCAGTGTAATTCAGAACTCGGTCGTCCACGAGACCGAAAAATTTGGCGATGCGATTAGTACGGGGAGTGGTATTGAGGGGCACCGATGACGGAGAACGTATAGATACAAAACGATCGGCCTGGGAGAGATGATGAGGAATCTATCACAGAGTCCACGGCAGCCACCACTCACATCAGCCTCCTCTACGGCGGTTTCTGAAGTGGTAGGGATTCCAAGTTCAGCCTCGAAGTCTATGGAAGCAATGGAAACGCGTCTCCTCTTCCTGGCGGAGAGGGTATTCGAAAGAGTGGTCCTGGAGGGCGTGCGTTTCAAGGGTGGCACCGTGCACTCCCGGTGCGGTGTGTCCGGAGTGGAATCACTGCAATGAGGTTAATTTCACGACCATCGAGAGACGTGTAATACTCAACGGTGCCATGATATCTGTGAATTATATGAACAGCTATGAAATTCTGAGGTCAGTTTCGCAGAGACTCAGTGGCTTTGGGTTGTGATACGGATGCAAGTGTGCCAGAGGAATCCACACATTTCGTAAGCGGTTTTGTTTGATTCTGAGGGCGTTGCCAAACAACTTGCTCAATTTGGTAGTTCCCCAAAATCAGACTCTCCACAATTCCACGAACAAAAGGCGGTCGTTCTCTATATCAAACAAAATCCTGATTCATAACCAGAAACAGTTTTCAAACTACTTGCCGTAAAGATGACGGTAAAGAGCCAAGGCTCTCTTGCTCGGATTATTATCTGATCCGCTGTTCGAGAAAGGTGAAAGCGGAGTCACGATTCAGATTCATCTCGGCCCTGTTCTAGCCGTCTCAGGATTTTACTGAGAAATCTGCTCGCGTGACCCTGGTCACCAGCGGCTGTTTCGTCGTGACGGCTTCACGGGGACCCACGAAACTAACTGCAGTCCTGCATATGTAGTGCACAATTTCGAAACAGGATGTCTCTTTACCGAGTGGCGCGGTCACCGGTTCATGGAAGGCCGCCATCCAGCCTAACTTCCTCAAAAGCCTCGAGCTGGGGGTACCTTTTTCAACGGTCACGGGTCGAAATTTGTTCATCCCTCGCCACAGGACAGTGTCATCCGTCACACGCGCTCCTGTGCTTTGGCTGTCATCGTTACCGACCATCGGGAGATGACGTCCCTATGGTGTTTTGATGTGTGGGCACGATCATCGGCCGGGGTTGGAGATGCATCGGGCGCTGGGCGCTCATTTGGTTTGCGGAATCGGGAAAAGAATCGGCCGTCCTATCGTCCGGTATCTTTGTCAGATCGTTTGGTGAATCGGTCCGTACAATTCTCGAATGGTGGAAAATATTTACGGACATAGGGTGGATTTTCTTGGCGAGTCGAACAGCAACCCATAAGTGGGATTGTAAAAGAGACAACTGAACTAAATTAAGGCTAGCTAGGGATTACAGAGCATAGATCCAGTCAAGTCACTACACAACCAAAAACATAGATGAAAAGCAAAGCAGTCGACAAACCAGAACGCAAACGACGAAAACTAGAGATCTGATGATACAGTAATTACACAGTTCGGACGGGCTCCGCTTCACCACCTGGTCATTCCTTTGGTAGCACCAATCGCCTGGATGAGGGTCGCGCGTAGGGCTGCTGCCGCACGACCTTCCCGACAGCAAGGGGTTGTTCCATAGCCTCTATCCTCAAGACCGGGTTTTGAGAAATACTTCCAAGCTCTTCAGGGGCGACCAGAGCTCTACCGTCCCCTTTGACTCGCTTGTCGCCGCGAGTTGAGGAGGATTGAGAAGAGCGATATAAACGCAGCAATGGTGCATACGCTTCAATCTGGATACGAAGAACTTCTTCGGATTGGGTTATCGACCAAGCCCAGCGGATGATGGCTTCTTCGCGCGTCAAGGCAAATGGTCGACCTGGAGAGGGCAGGCGGGGAATGATGCATGTAGTTGATACCAAAGAACGTGAGCCCCCAAGCCGACCTTTGAAAGGGTTGGTGTCGAAATTGTCGAACATGTCAGCTAATGGTTCCCAGAAACGTTTTTCTGCCTCTTCAGCGAGGGCATCCTGATCTCGATAGTATTTTGCAGAGGATATGCTGGCGAACTTGACCCCTTCCTTCGTGATAAAAATGTCACAGAGCTGGAATGTGAAGGTCACACCGTGTCGCTGAATCTCTGCGAATGCCGCATACACAGCAGAACGATCGCCGAGCGTGACTGCCCCTGTGTCTGGATGAGTATTTGATAGTCTATAGCAGTGAGATACGTACGTCCTACGAGAGGCTCTGTCATAAGGCCGATGATGTTTCCATTCTTGGAAACGTGGGCCACGAGTTCGAAGAAATAGTTCCCTAGACCAAGTGATTGGACGAGTTTCTGTCCGCGACTCTCGGCAGTAATATATGCGCCCCAATTATCGTTCCAGGCAATGAAGATATCGACCTCCTTGTCTGTATATTATCATGAGGAGCGCATCGAATACAAGAATAAATATGGAATACCTTTGTAGATTCCTTCCCAGAATAAATTGCCCAAGATTCGAGTTATCTGGACTGTAGTTTTAGCGATTGCCACAAAGTAAAAGGTGTCCTCTACAATACCTCGATGTCATCCAATTCCACTACCTGCGCATACATGAATGTTGTGAAATGACGAGGGTCGACCATCCATGCTTACCTTGGTCCATATCGGGCAGTTGTGCACGAGGCGCTTCTTCGTGTACACCAGGCGATATATACCGTCCTTTTGTCGAACAAGATGTGCCCAGTTGTACTCGCCATCGAACGGGATTGTATCGAGCATTGTCTGTATGACTTCCATCAAGTGGCGTGAAGCTCGCATGTCTTCCATGTAGTGGCTGATGGGCAAGTCATCGCCGTAATTGATCCCAGGGCGAACATATGGTTCAGCTTGTATCACAATGTAGTTCCCATCCTGCGGCGTTTCAGAAATCTTGGAAGCGTGATGAAAGGGAAATAATCACCCGCCACAGCACGTAGAATCTCCCTTTACTGACGAAGTTACCGCCGGCAATGCGTAGAGTCAGGTTTCGTATATCCATCTTGCGCCGCAACTGGGCAATATTCAGGTTTGGCTTGAGAACGAGGCTGTTAGTGGGCATGAAGTTACGCCAGATACGAGGGGGGACCCACAGGCACAAAGTCCATCGTGTCTGAGTTGGTGATCGCTGTCAAAGCTGTGAATCGATCGAATCGAATACTGCACCTGCCGCAATTGGAACTCACGTGATTGCAAGTCGAAATTGGGTCTTTCCGCCACAACTTGAAGTTATACAGAGTTATACTCTCCGCTACATGATATACCTCTCAGGTGAGTACTGAACCGGGAGAAATAACTCAGCATCGTTTCCCCTTTGTGTGTGCACTGTAGGTCCTCACAGCGCTACCCACGCGCGGGCTCGCGCGTCCCGTTGAATTGGCAGCTACCCATGGCGCCACAAATCTTAGCTCGAAATGTCGAGCACACATTCACGATGCCTTACCCGTATGTCTTGTTTCATACTTTTTCCGTTTACATGCATGACAAGCAGCCCGACCCGATGCCCATCCCATCGTCATCCCTTTTCAGCATTTATCCGCGTTCATGAGTCGTTGGAGGGTCCACTATCCCTCCGTTTTTTCGATACGGCGCCTTGGGAGATTCATCGATCTCGAGTGGACCTCTACATCCTCTGTCTAATGACGCTCTTCTTGCTCAGTTATATAGCAAAGGTATGTGATGGAGACTTCATTCGTTTCGTCGGAAAATTGAGAGGATATGTGCCAGCAACTTCCCGCCTTTTGTAGCGTCCATCAAACCAAGTTCTGGTTCTTAGCTCTCTGCGACAAAGCAAAAACTAGTCGTCCGTGTCCTGCACCAGTTGTTCTTCATGATGAACCTCCGAAGCTCGACAAACCCTGCCCATCTTGCCCCCTAAGATAGAGTAAGTCTTCCAGGCTATACATATGATCGGTAGACTAACCTCCCGCCTTCGGCTCCAGATAACAACGGCGATCGGTCACCAAACTGGCGCAAGAGAGATTGTCCTATGTTCAGACCTCTCATATTGCACTGACCCCCAGCTCCCGTCTATTATTCCCATTTCCTTTCAAATTTGCTCCGGCCCAAGCTTAAAATATTTCATTCCATCAGCACCGGATCAAACCAGCATTTCATGGTGCGTTGCGTACCTCAGAGTCGAATTACCTCCTAACACATTCACTAGGATATAATTGAACTCATACACTAATCCGCGTATAATTTACGGCATTCCCCATTTAATGGCACTCAACCCAATCACATTGTATCGTTTTGTCATACATATACTGGCCCCCCTCCACTAATCATCAGCCCCCTTCCCCCTCCAATATCTGCTGTAGCATTCTATTTTCATTCGATTGCTGTCCGCGCTAACTGTAGCAATAGTTCCACGTATCACATAACTCCGAAATTGAGATACGAATTGTCCCCCTTATTTTTTACTCCGCCTCCGACCGATGTGGTAAAAAACGTCTAACCAGGACCCACAAGATCGGCGATATCCTTCGTGACATATTGGTCCGACTTTCCTCCGCCCCTTAATGGGTGGCACCTCCAGAGATCATTGATCATCAATGATGTGCGCCGAGAGATCGAGTCAGATCATATCTGGTGTGCCTCCCGATACCTTGCTGTACGAGTGGCATCACAACGATGAACATAATGACTGGGTATTATTACCATATCACTCCCGGAGATGGTTTCTCGATCATCATAACGATACAGTTGAAACGGGGTAGTCATCGTCATTCCTCACCTCAGTTGGATACCATCATTCTGACCGTGTCCAATAACATCAACTATCTCCTTCTGCTCATGACGAAACACCCTTCGTACCCCGATACATCACTGGGGCTAAGGGTGTCTCGCCATCGACCCGCGATATGTCCATTTATGTTGCCGACCAAGTATCCTCGGTACAGCCATCGGCCCCGATCACCCTCGACCTACGACACAAAAATGGTCAACGGCAGCGTTAGGGACAAGAGGGTAAAAAACATACGTATTCCTTTGACAAGCTAACGAGACCGTCCCATGGACGCACGCGACCATAAAGGTTGAACTGACCCCAAGCAGAGTGACCCTAATTGTGTTTAGTAAAATAATGTCTTGCACTATGAGGACAAAATACCTCTCCCAAGATGATAACATCGACAACTCTGTGGCCACGAGATTCGGGGTGAGATTTTCGCCAATACCGGAGGACGTCTTCCCTTCCTGGTCCACGAATCTCGGCGGAGTCAGAGAGCTCTTGTATCCGAGTTCCCGTAGGAAAATACGCTTTCAACGGGTCACCCGGTCCAAGAGGATCCGATTTCTCTCCATCATCGAGCTGGTGGTCAGTGAGATGGTATTCGCGGAGTTTCCAAGTCTGGCGATGCTGGGCAACCAGACAGTGGTCGAGCACGCGTGGCGCACCTCCAGAAAGCAGGGAGGTATATGCGGTAAATTCCGTATACTGAAAAGGGTGTTCAGTCAGTACGACGAGTCAACGGAGGTGATGTTACCGACAGTAAAGGCACCCTCCCATATACCTTGGATTGACCCCAAGACATATGCCCCTGAGAGTGTTTTAGAGTACTTGACCTGACCTAGATTCACGCATCTGTGCCAATCTGCATCCCACTGTTCGCTCCACCTCTCGTCCAATGAGAGGCTTGCGGGAGCTTGAAGCGATTGGTTTCCAGTGAAGTTTAGTCGCGAGGGGACCGATGCTCGCAGTGCGAGTGTGAGAAATGAAAGGATAGCGGCGGGGGCGAGAGTGGGTGGATTCAGCCGATGTGTCTCAGAGAAATGTGTGACGGAACAAATTGGCATCATCGGTTGTCGTTCGGGGAGAAATTCAGTCCATGGTAGTTGACATATTGGGTACTTTGAAGAGTGCAAGTGTGAGCTGATAATGACAAGACAAAAATCGATAAAAAACGGACATGGTTTGCCGCCAATGCAGTCAATTTTAAGACAGTTGACATACAAGGGTATTTGGTAGAGTTCAGCCGCGCAGTATCTGTCGAACTGGTCGAAAGAAGCTTCGGGACAGTGCTCGTAAGACATACCAGGCCGAAAAAGAAACCAAAAGAGCCACATGGCTATAGAATTATTGACATCTTGGAGGGGCCAAACGTCCCGAACCATCATGTGGGCTGCCGAGGAAGCGCCATCTTCATGGAACCAGTACTCCATCAGCCATACATCCATTTCGGCATAATCCAAGAGCTGTTGTTCATTTTTTCCATCGTTCTCGAGCATCATAAGATAAGCTAACCACAGTAGGTCGATCAGGGTCGGGGATGTGTCCGCGTGAGACGTCCGAGATCTTGAGCGAGCTCTTATTCGCTTCAGATGTGCCCATCGCTTCTTGAGCTCATTGGCGAGTACCTGGGGTGCAGTTACGTGCGAGCCTAGTCGGCGAGTGACGGCCTTTATGTCAAATTTACAGTTAAAGATGCGAGCGTAGAGGCAGGGGTTAGCGTTGAAGGAGAGTCTTCGGTAGATGTTCCAGCATGTCTGGAGTAGCGCCACCAAGCCCGAAGGGGGACCAACGAGACTCTGAGTTGCTGCGAACAAAGCGATATGCTCAAGCACTTCTTGAGGAATAGATGCTAGCGAGGTAGTTTCGGTCATCTTGACTAGAAGCGAGAGGACTTGAGGAATGGTCATCTCAAACCCCGAAGCGCTCAGATCCTCGGAGTTGGGTCACCTTCCTATATAGGATATCCCGGACTCCGTTTGCTCAACTTGAAGTCAACGTTCAACGTTTATTTAGAGCGGTGCTAAGTTTATAGTAACAAATTATGAACTACAGTCGTAGGGTCCTTTTTATATGCGACTAATGTGTCAGAACACTGATCGAGGGAAATACATGCAACTCTGGCTAGTCTTTCAAGATCCTACCGTGAACTATAATTGTTTTTTTACCTCTTTGCACAAGCTGAATATGGATTCCCATTCCGCTGGTTGCTCGGTACTTGATATATGTCTCCATCGTCCAACAAAATTCCGCGAGGAGATAACTTCAACGATTGTGAGCTACATGGACCAGCGATTAGATAAAATATTCACCGTAACCTCGAAACAGTGCGCGACCGAGCTCGACCCTTTGAGGATCTAACTATGAGGCTCGATAAGAAAATGGGTCTTAGAGTTGTGCAAATCACCTACCGGCACGCGCAAAAGCACTACTAGACCATCAGCGGGCCGAATCCTCCCGATGTATTTATAACCATTCCAGGCTGTAGCGTGCGGGGCCTCCGTCTGTTGATCAATCAGACAATGAGACGAAAGAAATTACCAGTCCACGTACTACGCCGGTAATGATGACATCGAGTGCTCCTATGCTCGACACATCACTCCCATTACCGGACTCTCGGAACGCCGTATAACGTTTTTTGAAAGAATTATTCGAGCCGACAAACTCGATTCCCGACTGTTAGAGGGTGTTTCCGTCAGGTTGACTGGATCTAGAGCGAATTCAATTACCTACCTCATCCTCTTGCCACTGACATTCAGGGGGCAGAAACCCATTGAAAAACGAATTTTCGTCGTCTGCGACGGGAAGAGGTATCGACGGAGAGTGGCAATAGAATTCGCGAAACCGGACGTAGAGAGGGAACCGACCGAAAGTCGGAAATGGTGATGGTGCGTCAGAAGAGGAAAGCATTGACCGGTAATCCTCTTGGTAAGGTGCCTGGAAGTAATCAGGAGCAACTCAAACCAATCAGAGGACGGCATACGATGAAAGACCCTTGCCACTGCCCCGAGAAAGTGCCGCGAACGTAGTATACAGGTGGGTCTTGCGGGCGAGAAAGTAAACGTTGTAAATCGGAATCATGCCGACGACTTTTGAGCAGCCCGTCGAAGGAG
>JBBPRJ010000207.1:0-13096 GCA_038092975.1 Chalciporus piperatoides | reverse complement strand
GAGTTACCTTACAATATCTATGAATCAGGACACTCACCCGCGATGTTCCTGTCACTGTGAGGCCTAATGAGTACTCGCCACTGATCATCGAATTTCAGTGACTCACACTAAATCGATGGACTCGCGCTCAACTGTAGGAATGAAGTATGATGCCATGTGGCCTCCGATTCCCGTAGTTTGTCCGGTCGCATGAACCTAGCCGATCATAAGCAGGAATCGGGGGACACCTCCATGCAGACTCACAATAAAAACCCGCATGTGTGTAGCTCTGACGTTCGATTAGATCACGGGGTTCGTGAACACGAAAGGCTGCTCACCCCTCCAGATCGGCGCGAAGCCCTTGGAAAATAGAAGGGAATTCGCGAGCCCTGGGGTTCTGTCGGTCGATGCAGCTTTGATCATTCATCCTTCCCAGTCTTGGCGTCGTGATGGTAGAATTGATGTCGGGCAACGTATGTGAATCACTGCTTTCTATTGCCGCGTGTCCCTGGAACGTGGTCGCAAAACGAATCTCAGCAGAGGAGGATCGAGCATCGTCAGAGTTTTGAAGCAACTCCCGAAACACTGGGATAACGAATGAATGAGATCAAGAATGCCTCTCAGGAAAGTTTGAAAATCGTGGCTCCTACAGGTAAACTCTCCCGAATAGCGCGCCAGCACCTTGTCGATCAATGCACGTTGGTTAACCTCGACTGGTACATCTTCTCCAGTTTTCTCCTGAAAGATTAAAGGTAAAACGATAATAGAGATGAGGAGAAAAGTAAGGGAAACGCACCAGCGCTTGCGCTTCCACAGGAATCATAGCAGCAAGGCGTCTCGACGTAAGTACAATAGTTGTGAATGGATAATGGCAGCTTCACAGGAACGACTAGCAGAGAGTATCGTCGGTTGGCAGAATTGTGCGGTGGCACTCAGGTCGACGCAGATGCTAGTTGCAGTCAAGTATCATGTCGTGGTTGTCGCGTGTGGCTAATGTCGCCAATGACTCGAATAAGAAAGCCTTGGGCCTGGGAACAAAGCCCAATCCTGTGGATGTTCCATTAGAAGTTTTCAATTCGAAAAGAACTTGAAGCTCGAAGCTTGAGTCGAGGCTGACTGGCATTGCGACTCGGTGAGGGAGTCCTCGGAGACCGCCGACTCCAGTCTTGGTGAACATAGCCACGGACAACTTGCCAGTGAAAGTTGACGTTGAAGTAGCAATCGCCCTTTGTCTCTCCAGAGGCTCGCCACCGACTCCCTTGGATCACAACAAACAACGCAACAGAGAATGGAACGCTGCGCGTACCCAACCTATAGTGAACCCGACCATGCTACATCAACAATTTACGCCGAGTCCCTCTAGGACGTGAATGAGCACCCCCCTCTACTCACTTATATAAAATACACTTGGTCTGGATTTCCTGTTGGACGACTCCGGCGGCGGCGGCGTCATCCTAGAGCTCGCCGACGTTTCCATGACAGCCCCCTCGCTTGATGCTCAACCTCGTACGTTGCTCAGCGGTCTCGAAAAGTTCAAGGTCCTCTCCCTGCCCTGTAGGGAGGAAGACGTCGAAAGCCTCTACGGAGAGCTTCAGAACATCAAATCACTCAACATTGCCCTTGGTAACCTCCCCCGCTTCCTCACGCTCCTCGCTAAGCCTTGCCCGTCCTCCTTCGCTTCGTCGCGGAACTTCTTAGTTGTCCTATCCGCAAGCAGTTCGACGAAGGCGTTGGAAACAGCATGGTGTACGTCAGGATGGGTAACGAGCCTCCCGATGTCATGCATCGTATTGGTCTCCGAGACCTGTGGTTCGATCATATGGATACCATTCTGCTGGAACACTTCCTTCACCACATTCTTCACGACGTCTTGCATAAGCTTGTTATTGGGGAAATTGCGGAAGAAGTCCGAGATCCCAGATTGTGGGATGTCAAGGTTGATCTGGCTGAGGAAGATGGCGTTGGCTAGGTGGCGACGACAGCATGTCAGAATCAAAGACCGCATAGAACATAGCTCTTCACCTTTCTTCATCATCAACGCCGCTCTCCGCTGATCCATAAAGGCCTTTCGTACAGCCTCGAGGCCCTCACGTGTCGCCTAACTGATGCTTGCGATCGGCGAAGGCTTTGATTATGATGCCCGCCTCTGGGTCAGACATTCTAGCGATCTGCATCGCATCCACCAAGCGAGCGACATTCTTTGGGTCGCGCAAGTCTGGTGGGTACGTGAGGGTGGCGGTGGCTTGATCGCGGCGAGACAGCATGAAGTTCTTCGGAATCGCTTCACCTTGACTAAGGAGTTCGGCGGCAAAATCATACCTAGAGAGATGAGCGCGGTCAGGTGATTGCGAGGTATCCATACAGAGAGATAAAAACCAGCGTACCCCATGATCGACTCCCTGTCGAAAGGACTGAAATTTTGGAAATTTGAATCCTTGTATCTCTTGAGGATCTGGTTTTTGGCAAACCTTTTATCGAAGGCTTTGTAGACAGCGTCCTCATTGAAAGTGATCTTGCTCTTTCTTGCGGGACTCTGATGTTCATGCCGCAATCCGAGTGCGTGTCCAAACTCGTGAAGGATGAGAGCGCGATCAGACTCGCTGAGTTTTTCCCCTGGTTTCAGCGAAGCCTTCTTGAACTCGAGCTCCATCGTCGGCTCGTTGATGTCGATTTCAAGCGCATGCGTCCCCACTTGGGTAACAGATCGGTCCGTAAAGCGGACCCGAATATCGCCCGCATGCTCAGTGATTCGGAAGTCGACGTTAGCGAAGTCAGCCCAAGTGTGGTCGTTGCTTGTCTGCTCGGGTGACTTTGGCCCATTAGACTTTCCGATCACCTTCATGACAGCGTCTTTTAAGGTTTTAAATTCATCGTTGTCGAGGAGCTGAACTTTCAACGTCTAGGAAAATTCAAAGGGTGAACACGAATTCAATAGCATGGAGTGATGTTCCCCATCTTACCAAAGTTCCGTTCAGTCCGACTCTCCCGTCATCTGTTCCAAAAATGGGCCATAATTTGGTATAGGGAGCCACTGAGACAGAGTCGGACATGGTAAACTTAGCAGATCCCGGTAGCTGGCGGTTGTGCGTAACAGCGCGAACGTGATGCAAGGGATGCGAGCTGATTATGCGGGAAATGCATATGAGTGTGTCGGATCTGATAGGACTCCGTAAATGGAGCATTACCAAGAAATCTGGCTTTCCATAAAGGTTGAAATACGGCCTCGGTCTATAGTAGAATAGCCTGAAGGCTGATGGTGGCAGTCTGGCACCAGGGTTTTCATTCTCTATTACATAACGATATGAAAACCGGGTCCCTTCAGAACAAGAATATTAATGATTTGGATGAATCCATCATGATGTACAATCACTGGAAGCATGTGACTAGAGACGATAAGCGCCTCACTGGACCAACTCCACCTTG
The DNA here is from genome assembly GCA_038092975.1 of Chalciporus piperatoides. NCBI lineage: Eukaryota > Fungi > Basidiomycota > Agaricomycetes > Boletales > Boletaceae > Chalciporus > Chalciporus piperatoides. The sequence goes on along the minus strand of JBBPRJ010000207.1, from coordinate 9,694 downwards.
GACTGACCTACTTCCCTCACATGCTGAATGCTACTCATGAGCGTCTCTGTCATCCCTACCAGCTCCTGGTGAAATGCCTGAGAGAGCTTTAGCAGGGCCATCACTTGATCCTGCAGCTCAATGATTTTTTTTTCCTTCGATAGGGCCTCCTGCAACTCATCCGGGTCTGCAATTGAGGGAGGTGGTGGGAAGGGCATGGGCCCAGAAGAAGGTGGATGTTTCGGCGTCTGCTCGAAAATACTGAGCTTCTCGTTCCGCTAGAAGCTTTTTATACACTCACCGATCCCAATATAGCAAGGCGAGGGAATTTCTTTGTGCGTTTGGGTTGGGTGGGGAGGGTGAATAAATCGGAAAAATCCTCCTCGTATCGGGGATCAGTAGGTAGGCCTTTCAAGTTGCGGATGAGAGGTGCTGATACAAATGAAGGTGTGGCCAGTGGTAGTGGATTTACAGAAGCGAGACCACATTCTTGCTTAGCAAGTTTTTGTCGTCCCCAGAGAGGTGACATTGAGGTTATTAGGGTGAGGAATCAGAATGAACAGGGTTTGCAGATTTTCCTCTTTTTAAGCACTGGGTCACTTGGTTCTAGATCAGCCGAAACAACGCAGGTTCTTCCTTAGATTCACTCGCATCAAAAGCGGCATATGGGCCTAGACTGTGACATAATTAGCGGACATCGCACTCCTTCCATGGCGACCGTTGACGGTGTCTTTGCACGAATGCAGTCTGGTTTTGCGGATGCTAGTTATCGCTCAGTCAGCCTGAGTACCCTGACTTTTGCGTTCGTCTGCCCCGAAGTGGTCCTACCCTGCATCATGGACCAACTCAGGTTGGATATCGATACGAACGCTTTAATTAAATTGATGGAGGAGGACCTGGGTATGTGGTCGGAAACGCCAGAAGGAACGACATACGTCGATTGTCGATGTTCGTTTATCCTCATCCACGTCTTAATTCTATCCTCCCAGAAGAAAGACGAAGGCCCGAAAGAAATGAAAATGCGCTGACATTGCGAAATGGGAAGCCGAACTGCGCCAGTCCATCGCATCCAAAAAAAGGCGCAACACTAGTGACGCTTTCCAAGCAAGCGCAGACGCTCGAGATTGAAGAGGCCGTTGTCCGTCAGCGGGTCACGGTGTCTTCCTTACAGTGGAACCTCTTACGTGGACTCGCATCCATTCGAAGCGTCGTGACTGTCTGCGCTTCGTCCACCGCGGGTGCGAACGAGGAGCCGGCGGTAGGAGATCCGTCGAACCAATCGCGGAATGGGTGCTGGAGTGTGCGATGGGGAATGAAGTACACGGTTAGTGGGCGACAGCGCGTTTCAGACGTTTGTCCAACTGGCGATGTGCCGTTCGGAGAGACTGGAAATAATCCGGAAGTGGGTCGGTGTGGCCATATCGATCGCCCTGGAGGTCGAGTGCATCCTCGAGGAACAATGGGCTGAACCCCTGAACTGTGAGTGATATTTCATTACTCACTCGCTTTGAAGGTGTGTCAGCGAATCCCTGGAAGATATGTAATACACGCTCCATGGTGGGAAAGGCGATTAAAAAAAATCAGGGTCTGTGAGCGGTGAGAAACCGTGTGATGCATGAACGAACCAATGTACATTCACTGGGATAGAACTTGATCACATCAAGGATAAGTGCAACTGGCTCCAAGCTTCTTCATCGTCCGAAACGGCAATACCTCCTCTACATGCAACTTGAGTGAGCAGAAAGAATAAGAAGGAGAACGTGGCTGCGTCGAACGGAGCCCGTTCTGAGGGTGTTCGTAACCTCAGGCTGTACAACACACGAAGCCTATGATCTGCAGACACCAAGGCGCATCAATCAAGGTTAGTTCGGGTTCTGGAGTTCTTACATTCAAAGTACACAGGTTTCTCTTGTCGAGGGGGTGGTTGAGTATGTGTCGCATCGTCATTCGCGAGGGCCAGACTAGCACCGTGGATAGCCTCCATCATAGCCCAGGGGGACTTTTTGCCGCTTTCCATGCCGGGTATCGAGTCGTACCATGTGTGATAGCGATTCCTACCTCTATATAAGGCAGAGTCGGGGCCGTCCACTCCTGCCCGTTCATATACGGAGTAGTCGGTCCCAGGCCGTACGAAACCACGATCAAAGGCATCAGCCATGATGACATTGCCGTGCGGATGTGGTACGTGTTTTCCAGTCCAGGCATGGAGAGGTGCGGTTCCAGTGGCCCGGAACAGGGCTGGCCGACTATATAAAGGGTGTATTAGCCATGGATCACAGCGTAAGGCAGCTGGATCCATCCCCGTCCACTGATATGAAGTTATCAAGGCTAAGCTCGCCAATTTTTTAGGTATCAAATTAGATTTGTTTTAAATACGAATCTCGTTCAAATATGGCAACTATCGGGCGAATCTATTATGAGTTTCGTCCTTGCTTCCTGTCCGAGCTGGCCTTCTCCATCACCATCATTCACAACGTCGACGTCGCCATTCTCGGCCGCGCACAAATTATACGTCAAGTCGCTGTACCGGCGAATGCTGAAAAATGAGCTCGACTGGGTTATCCGCAGAGACATCTGGCGAGGAAGGGCAATGCTGATCAGAGCAGAGTTCGAGCGAAACCGGTCAGTTCCGCAACACGTCTTCTCTCGCTGTGAACGAACCTAGAGCTGCTAGTGACGTGCACGATCCGAGAGCACTGGCCGTCATTCTCGACAAGGCTGAGGCTGACCTGGCAACGAAGATGCACCCCGACCCATATATTCGTGAGTCTACCGTGAGCTTGCTGACTGGCCTTCTAGCCTGTCGTTGCACCCATATACGACCATCTGCTGCTGGACATCGTTAGTTTATTTCTTCGTTCTACCTTGGTCAATCAAATTTCATCCAAGCCACGTCTTGGCGCAACAGCACCTCAAATGACTGAGCGTCCCCTCAACAGTAAAGCGTGAGCAGCGAGTGTAAGCGCGAGTTCGACATATCGACATGTCAATATTGTCGAGTACCTGGAAATCACTGTTTCAGTTTCAGTTGATACTGTCCCGGGCCGCGTCACGTGTAATTTACGAGTGCTGTAAAGACGAAGCGGGACAATTGACAAGTCGAGGACTGTCCAAATATCGTTATGATCCGGAACTCATCGTCAATCAAGCTTCAAGACCCATCTCCAGCAGGCATGAATTACCTGCGTGGTGCAGTGAGCGCCATTAGCGCACCATACCAGTATTACAAGGACATAAACCCATCGACCCTCACAGGCGCCATCGATGTCATCGTCATCCGCAGACCCGCAGACGACGGAGACGTAACCCTAGCCTGTTCTCCATTTCACGTGCGGTTTGGAAAGCTCCAGGTGCTTCGTCCTGCTGAGAAGAAGGTGTGTGTTCTGTCTCTGTCGCAACGGACCAGGTCTCCTTTTAAGCCGTGCTTCTAGGTCAATGTTTCCGTCAATTGAAATCCGATTCCATTCAGCATGAAGATCGGGGATGCTGGCGAAGCTTTCTTCGTCTTCGAGACAGAAGAGGACATACCCGAAGATCTCGTCACAAGTCCGGTACTCGCAGCAACCGAGACAACCCAGGAGGAAATTCCAACTGTTACTCTCAACACGTCCCCACCAGCACCACCAGCAGAGCCCAAGATACCTGAACCCGAGTTCCTGGACTTGAACGCCACGTCAAGAGACCGTTTATCAACTCTTCGCAAGCGAGGACAGTCTTATTCCGCCCCTCCAACACCCCCACTTGTGCCAACGACAGAGGTGAACTTCCCCGATGCACCAGCGGTATCTCCCCCAAGTATCCAGTACACCTATGGTGTGTGTTCTCACGTATAAAAGGCCCTACCATCATTGATGGGATGTTTCAGACATGGCTCTTGATATGGCTGGGTATCATTCTCCTGCACCTGACCAAACCAAGGCTGCTGAGTCAGGATCTTCATCCAGCGACCACCCTTCGACCCAAACCACTATCTCTACCAGTGCTAGTAATGGCCAGCGAATACCCTTCCCGCCCGCCAAGCCTAGCACACCATCACATGTCCAAGCTTCCTTTCCGGCGCGTCGCGCAGTCTCCGAGTCTCCAGAAGATGTCACCGCTTTCAAACGCGATACCCTATCCTTTGATGCGAGCGGAGCTCCACTGACCGTACGAGAATACTCTTGGGAGTGGGGTGCATTTCCCCAACCCTCGCCGCAGCAACCCCACCTTACGCCATCGATACTCAAGGGAAAGGGTGACGAGACGCGTCAGGACATCGAGGAGGACGAACTCATACTCATGCGTAGTCGGAGTGTCCCACCAGAATTGGAGGGAAGCCCACACACTATTCGATCGTCCCTTCCTCTCGTAGACGATCATGATTATACGCCACCGTCACGGTCACCTGTTCACCTCGATGACAAGGCGTTTGGCTTGAATGGACTCATGATGACACGGCACGACGACCGGACCAAGTTCCAAGTCTGGCTGGAAGGCACCTTGGTTGATTTCGAGCTCAGTTTAGTACATTCTCGCGAAGTATTCAACAGTCGAGACGGGATCGAAGCGGCGCTCGCATTCGAACAGGGTATCATCGACTACTCGCAATTAATGGCGGACGAGAATTTGGTGAGGGACGAACGGTTGATTATGAGGTGGACCGGGAAACGGTATATCACACGCGAGGATGGGTCACCATTGATGGATGCTTTGCAACTGTGGTGGATGGCTACGGCGAGGGAGGATCGTCTCGCCGAATTGCCGCCACCCTCTTCCTCATCATCACCACCGCCATCACGAGCCGACCAAGAGCGACTCTCGTCTTCAGACGAAGTCGAGACATTTCCGAGTCGGAGCGGTCAGTTTTGAGAGAAGCGGCCACAGTTCCACTGGAGTGGGTTTGGATCCATGTTTGTTTTCGAGCTGAGCGGTACTTACGTAGCTCGTAGAAACTCGACAAGATAGCTCATGCACCCACGTACCCGCCATCAGCATCAGCCCCGTCGACGACCCCTGTAGCCAGCCAATCGCCCATGATGAAGCCAGTTGACGCGATCGGAAAGGAAAAGAGGTTTGCAAAGGCGCTCCGGTTATCATCTGACCAACTCGTCAGTAATGTCTACTTTGCAATGCGCATGACGACCAACACTGAACGTTGACCCTGTAGAAATCCCTCAACCTGAAACCGGGCGCTAACAAGATCACGTTTTCACTGTCTACGAACGCGGCACCAGTCTGCACAGCCCGAATATTTGTTTGGGATTCCACAGATCATGTCGTCGTCTCTGATATCGACGGGACAATTACCAAGTGCGTGCATTTCCGTCACTTTGTTCGGGGACTATGATTGAGCGTGTTACGCATAGATCTGATGGCCTCGGACATATATTCACCATGATAGGGCGGGATTGTACGCATCTTGGGGTGGCGAAGTTATACACCGACATCACTCGAAATGGGTACAAAACCATGTACCTTACCTCAAGGGCCATCGGTCAGGCGGACTCGACGAGGGACTATTTGAAGGGAATCAAACAGAATGATTACCAGCTCCCCCAGGGTCCCGTTATCATGAGCCCCGACAGGTTGATGGCGTCACTTCACCGGTAAGTTGTTTCGTTGAAGTCCCCATCGAGTGGAGTCATGATTGTGATTTTTCGCTGACACTCATCACTACCCACAGTGAAGTCATTATGCGCAAACCAGAGGTGTTCAAGATGGCCTGCCTTCGGGACATCCAAAGACTCTTTGGTGAGGGCACACGGACACCTTTTTATTCGGGCTTCGGAAACCGGATCACTGATGCGTTGTCGTATCGGAGTGTCAACATACCCAGTGCACGTATATTCACCATTGACCCGAGTGGCGAGGTCAAGATGGAGCTCCTGGAACTGGCAGGGTACAAGTCTTCGTAGGTCCTTTTGTTTGCCGCCCGGCCTTGCTTACTAGTTCACGTTTTGGATTCTTACACTTGCTAACTGAACCATTCCTTCCTTGCTAGGTACATCCACATGACCGATCTCGTAGATCAAATGTTCCCTCCAATTAACCGCAAATGGGCGCCTGATTATACCGATTTCAATTACTGGAGACAGCCCGTGCAAGAATTTGCCCTACCGGACTTGAAGCTTGACCCCTCCCTCACCGGCGCTGAGTGCACGCTCAGACACGTCCTCCCAGAGCGCTCTCGCTCGACTGCGTAACTTCAGTCTCGTTGGTAGCAGGCAGCCCACCCCCATGAAACGGTTTTCCTTTCCCCCGCCAGCGACGATGGACACAACCAACGGTACACAGGAAAATGGAGGGACACGGAGCTCTCAGCTCCGCCAGATGTCGTCGTTCGAGCGGCTGGGGAACCGAGTGGCACCCAATGGCGACGGGTATGGGAGCGGGAGTGGGAGCGGGAGCTACCCTTCACGGTCGTCTGGGTCTACGTCATCGACGTACCTCGATTCGGACGAGGATGATGAGGTCGTGGGTGAGGACGGCGAGATGAAGCGGCAACGACGGCCACGGAGCACGAGTATGTCGAGTATTCCGGGCTCGCTAGATGACATGCACTATGGGATAGACGATGAAGAAGGAGAAGGGGAGGAAGACGAGGGGGAGGGGGAGGGAGGGTACATGTATCATGGCGAGAACGAGGAAGAAGCTGCGGAGGAGGCATTCGATGAAGACTTTTTGGCGACGGGCGAGATGCAGAACGTGCCGTTCTTGTAAGGGGAAGGTGGCGTACTTGTTAATTAACTAGAGTAATGCGATCGTAAATATGCGCGCTCGACTGACCTCGTTGACTCGACTTGAGTCGTCCTCGACGACGCGGTGGGTTCGGGTGACTGGTGAGTCGTCTGGCGTGATGGGAGATGCGTGGTGGTGACGGCCTAGGTGCGTACATGGCCAACTTGCGCGTGTAGCGTTGGTTCTGACGCTCGTCATCAGCGATCGGCTTCGATCCGACTCGTCGTGAGTCACGATCCCAGTCGCTTGTTGCGTCGTCCATGCCGTTGCGCTCGCCGTCTCGTTCGGCGCCGTTTCCACACCTCTCGTACTCCCCCTGACCCTCGTCTTCTCTCGTCTTGACCCTAGACCTCTCCCGCTCGGCCTATCGACTCATGATGTCCTCGACTCGATCCGATGCATTCGGTGAGTCGTCATCTTCGTCCTCGTCATCCTCTCGACATTCTTGGTCGATCCGTTGAGCTCCCGATGCGACCGTATGGCCGCACAACTCCGCTCGTGCATCTGTGTGGTCGCACCGTGCGCTTGACACTCCCTCGTCGTTGCGCTTGTCCGTTCGGATGCGGGATGGCTCGTGGAGGCTGGGAATAGGTGGGAGATGGTGTGGGGGTGTCCATGGTACGTCGTCGTCGCTCGTCGCGTCTCGCTGACTGCCTTCTTCGACTCTCGACGTCGATCGCTCGAACTCGCTCGACGACCTCTTCTCCCCCTCGATCGACGCGTTTCGACGCGTTTCGTCGCTGTCCCCCTCGCCTTGCTCGTCTCTGAGCGTCCCTGGGTCCTCCCTTTCGATCTCCGTCGCTCCCCAATCCCTTTTTACGTCCTTTTGCGGTCTCGACTCGCCCCGATTGGTTTTCGTGCGTCCGTGATCGTTCACGACGCGTTCGACTCGTTGGTCGTTCGTTTCGCCGCCTGCTTCGACCTCGACGGCTCCCGGATCGCTCGACTCGACCCCTTGGGCCTTGGACTCGCAGTCTGCATGTGTGCAGCTGCTCGTTTCGTCGACTACCAACCACGCGCCCTCGACACCCGCGACCCCCTCGAGTCCGTCGGACGGCTCTGGCGACTCGTCCTGTCGCGTTTCTTCGCGGCTGGGCGCGTCTTCAGTGTCTCTCGACACGTTTCGTTCATCGGCGTGGTTCGTCAATTCGTCGATTCTCAACGCCGTTTTTCGCTATGAAATTCTCGAGTCTGCCGGTATGATGGTTTTCGGCAAAGAGGAAGAACTGGACTTGCTCGATAACCATGTCACCGCTAGACTGCTGGAGGATCCAGCCTTCTCAGAGCGATGTGCTGAATTTCGTCAGGTGGCATGACTTAGGGACGTATGGCAGATGCGAGCTGGAAGGAGAGCCATGTTGAACCAGCCTAGTACATGAATTTGGCGGTGCCCAGCCGAATGAGCACACCACTATGAAGACTTGCACTACAAATGTTTTTGGACAAGGGGCCATGAAACCTCGAGCTCCCTCAACTCCTTCATTGCCGTCTCTAGCTGCACATCCACCTTCTTCACCAACCCCTGCAATGTCAGGATGTTCGCAGCAATGCTGGCAAACTGCACCTTGTATTCCCCAAGGGTCCTCTCGCTTGGCCCAGGCTTTCCAACGGCGGTCCCCCGGTTAGGTGAGGTGCCTTCAGCATCCGAAGACTCGGGGGAACATAAAGGCTGCCTCTTGGCGATGCTGAGTTTCTGCTCAGAGGGGCAGTTGGCTGCAACGCGAAGCCAATTAACTTTGAACAGGACACAATTTAATGACACACCTGGGACCTCTTCCGTCTTGTCGGTTGCCTTTGCACCATCTCCGTTGGACCTCAGACTCGGAGCTGGGCTGCAAGAGAATGGCTGGGAGTACTGGGCTTTAGGATGACTCTTGCGAACACCACGGGGCGGTCCGACTTTCAGTGAGGAACGAGTGTCCAAGAGGGGTACATTGACTGGCGCATCTTCTTCGTCAACCTCCTCCTCCTTTTGCTTTTTGCGGGGCTTTGCTTTTTTTGTCTTCACGGAGGGCTCGTCAAGGACCTCAGTCGATTCCACCATGTCTTCTTCAAGCTGCCGCTTTCGCTTCGGATTAGGCAACAGCTGGCCCACAGCTGAACCGTTCAAAGTAAGAACTCTCACCACACCATGTCTTCATCAAGTGGGAACGTACCATTGTGTCTGTTAGGCTTCTTCTTTGCCCCCCACTTGAGTACGAGGTCGTCCGTGCAATCAGATTTTGGCACCCAGCTCTGAGCCCACGGTTTCCCAGTCTGGGGATCTGTTCCAACCCACCTGACCTTGTACTGTGTGTCCGATTCTTGTGTGATCTCATGGACACTCCATAGGGTTTCCTCGTCATCTGATTGGGGGACAAAGGACTTGGAAGACTTCTGAGCTGCAATGTCATTTTGATCCATGCTCGTGTCGTGCTCCGACATTGGAAATTTTTTTGGAGTGCGACCGATGAGGGTTTAACTAACGTTTAACAGTACAACGCCGTCCAATGTATAAGTACTGCAGTTCAAATGAATAACACGGTGACGGCATCAGAACATTGTAGCCTCTTCGCTTCGCTTGGCCAAGTGGTGCGCCAGTGGCAAACGAAAGGACTTATTTAGGCAATGTGGGATGGCCTAGACCTTTCCAGGTGCTCAGCACTCAGCGCTAGCAGCCCGTCTCTTCGCAAATTCAACATCCGGTTGATTTTCATTCTGGATCCTTGGCCATTTCCCTCAGAGGAAATGACAAGAACGCTGGTTCGCTCTACTGACAAGGTTTGTCGCCGGCCGACCCACTGATATATCCGGCGCTGTAGTCTCGAACCATCCGTTTCAGGAAGCGGTCGGGCTGACACCCGAATATTCCGTTTTGGTCTTCGGAAGATCCCGAGGCCGTCCGACATCTGCACACCTACCCGAGTTTTTTGCAGTCCTGGGAACCTCGTTTTGGGCATAGGAGTGAGTAAAGGTTAGCCGACCCAATCAGAATCCTGGTTTGGCCCCGCGTAGGCTC
>JBBPRJ010000206.1:0-13125 GCA_038092975.1 Chalciporus piperatoides | reverse complement strand
GATGATCTAGGTCTCGAAGACATTGTATTCAGTGACATACCGGCCCGTGGTTTGGATCCGTGCATACAAAAGTGCAGCACTTCCCCGACCTCCAGGCCCATACCTACAACCGGTGACAAAGAGGGATAGAACTTCCTTGAGCGTACTTTAGTCCAGTCAGCGAAGCTGGAACCTCGGTCTACTCGCAACTTCCATCTGCCTCCTTTTCGATCCCCCAGAGTTGACTTCTTTGCGAATCACTGGCATCGCCCGCAATGGGGATCGTGGTTTATCACAAACATCGAAAGATCAAGCACGGTGGTCTACCACAACCTCAACTCTGACGACCCGCAAACGCACGTCTTATTTCGTTTGGACAACCCCAGTAGCGACAACTATGTCGCCATACATGCTTCTCAAGCCTTGGGACCGTTCTAAACTCGAACCACCGTAAGTTTTAATTGTATTGAACCAATAATTGATAGCACGAAACACGATAGGACCCTATTGAAAATCATTGGCCACTTTCGTTCATCACTATCGGTAGAGGCTGCGATTAAGCTTTCATTTCCACGACGCAATGAAATCTTATACATGACTGCCGGTCCACGATACGTCTGCATGCGGGGAAGGACTGTGCCAGCGAACGGGGAATTTAACTTCGCGCTGCTCGACGTGACCACGGAGAAGATATACCATCTTCCACCGTTCAAGTCTAGCGTGGTAAGTTTGGTACATCATCATCCGTCTGGCTATAATAGACTGGAATCAAAGGCACCGGAATTACTCGAGGACGACCAGAACCTTACCGTCCTCTTAACAAGCACCCATATTCTTGTCACCTCCATCAACATAGAACCGGTTCCCCTCGTACAGGCATTCCGCCTTCCTTCCTTAGTGGAGTCTGGTGCTCCTGCCGAGGACGACGGCATGTTACGGATGACACGCGAAGGGATATGCGAGTTCGGTGGACCACCCGAGTGGCTTCTCCGTGGGAATACGGTCACCAATGTCGGAGGGGTGAACCATCGATTCGCGAGCTATGGCGACGAGGAGTACAGCGCCATATATCTCACTCTCACGGCTCCAAATTCTCCCGGAATTGGAACAATCACGCTCTCACAATACACGTCACTGAGCTTTTTCACGGATGTAGAGGTGATATTTTTCCAAAATGTCTGGAATTTGGAAAGTCCGGCAGAGTCCGCCGAGTGTGTCCTCTGGACTCCGCCGGAGTTTCCTGATCCCGGTGGAGCCCTTCGCACTCCGCCGCACTATACATAAATGTACGTCAGCGCGAAGGAACCTCTTAACCCTCAACCACTACATCCTCGTTCGTGTTGGTACTTCCCGCTTCCCGCCCACCCCACCGCACGTCTCGCCGCCCATCTGTCACTGTTTCAACGTTCATCAACACCATCAGTATGGTTTCTTTCCACTTTCTTTGTCAGTACCGGTTGTTCTCCACTCCACTTCTGTATCATTGACTCTGATTGTCATGATAAGTGTCCTCGCTGATCGTCATTGGTCCCTTGTTCTGTGATAGCGGACAGAGTGAGTCATCCTTCGCAGTCTTGGTCATGGCCTAGTACAAGTCCACTGATATCATTTCAAGTGTCGGATTATGTTCCCAATCTATCGTTACCGCTCTCCCAGACCTCTTCCACGGAGTCTGTCTGGCTTTATCAAGAAAAGCCTGAATACGACCGGTCATGTGATGAATGTCATCAACCTCTTCGTTGGCGACGATGCAGCAAGAAGAGTAAATTTGTCGGTCGGTGGTACACCGTTGTAAGTACAAGCTACATATGTGTAAATGCATACTACTACACCTTCGATTTAGTGTCCTAAAGGTGCACCAAGCTGCGCCAAGTTTAAGTGGGCACCTGGTGGTGCTGCTGATGTGGCTCGGGGTAGTAGTCGGTCTGCACCCCCATCACCTGACCTCGCCGCAAGCAACATGGTGGTAGATGATCATGTAAGCATTACTGATCATGCCTGTTCTCGTTCGACATTGTGACCTTGTCCCCATAGGTCATGCCTGCCACCAAAGACCACGGAGACGACCTTTCATTGTGCAATGTTGTTGGATGTAAATATACCCGTCTACACGCCAAATGTGGTCGTCGATGCTGTCGCAAGCATTGCCGTGCGCTCGGAGGCTGTGATGTTCCTAATCATGCCCCCAACGACACACTCGATGTGACGTTACAGCTCCGCAAGCAACCATCTGCCCCTTCCGTGGATCCTGTTCCTTCTTCTCCACCTCCTGCTAGTCTTCCAGCCTCTCCAGTGCCGTCATCATCACGCATCCATCCACCACCCTCTCTACCTGCTCCTGCTCCGAGTATGGACAAGGGTAAAGGTCCTGCAGACGGCAAGTCCAAGGCTCGACCTGCTCGTGACGCCAATGAGCCACGCTATGCCATTCATCTTAATCCCGTATTCACTCAAGCCTATGTTCAAGCAGAGAAAGATGATGTTCAGGAGCGTCAGAGGGGACGTGAGCAGCGTGACGCTGTTGAGCGTGCTAAGCGCGAGGTTACATTGTTCGTATGGACCAAGGTATGTGACATAGTGAATTATTCATGTTTGTTCAGGATGGCCGACATGTACATGTTATAGGACGGTGTTGAGCCGGACGTGTACGAGTTTCAGGATGGATTCACCTATCCACACTTTTTCTTGACAGCCGATGTCCTAACAAAAGTCGGCCTTCTATCGTCCATCAATGCCAGCACAAGAGTCGTTGTTAAGCGATACAATCATCAGCGCGGACTTTGGACTGCCTTCGACGTTGGACACATGATCAACATTTCCACCGACTCCACCACCATCTTGTTGAAGTCTGCCCTCGTCACCGAATGCCATGACTTTGACGCTCACTTGCAAAGGATACGAGGTGGTTCGACAGGCCCCAATCTGTTCACAAACCTCGCAGCAGAGCGACGGGCGGTCAAGGCTGCTGAACGTACGAAATCACAGCCTCTCTACCCTAATGTCCAGGCTCGACGTCCTAGCTCACCACCCGACGACATATCCGATGATGATGGCCCAGTTCCTGCTTTCCGTCATACAGCAGGACCTGCTATTGCTGGTCCATCGTCGTCCAAGATACACGTGCACTCGAGCTCTTCCCACTCTGATCATCCTTCTGTTCAAGTCAACTCTACTCCTTCGCCTCAACCTAGTGCTCAACGGTCATCACCTTGGCCTTTCGGCCACTCTGATCCACACGTCGATGAATTGGCCTCCTCGTGTCATCCCTCCACGAAGGCTGGACCCTCAGCTGCATCAACAGGCCTCGATGATCATCATCCGGCCATCCCGTCTTCCCGCAAACGCCCTCTTTCTCCTGGCTCTCCAACATTCTCCGAGCCGGAGTCTATCTCATCCTCTTCAGAGTCTATCTCATCCTCAGATCGATCCTCCAGCCCCATTGTCAAGAGTCGCCCGCAGGATGACATTGAGCATCGTGGAGAATCGGCAAACGATGCAATTGATGTCGAAGACGTTCGCATCTGGCCTGTCGATTTCTATGCTTGCGACGTTGAAGCTGGCTTTCAAAAGTGTCAAGAAGCTGTTCGTGCGCGGCGCTCTCTTGCACTCGTGTTCAAGAAGCATTTTGGAGCCCGCTTTGTCAAGACAACTTTCTACGACCATCGGCGCTACTGGATGGAGGAGGTAGGACCAGGTGTTCGAGAGAGATATATCCGGTATGGTCGTACAAAGAAGGGGCTTTGGACATCTTTCGTCGACAATGAGATCAAGGCCAAGAAGGGCACGAGAGCACGTAAGTAATTGTTTCCTTGTCGCCTTTCTTTCACTCTGGCATCACATTCATCGACATGTACCCATCTTATCTCGTTCTGTCGCCCCACCACATTTGTATTCTACCATACAGTATCTCGTTTTGTAACCACACCATTAATGAAAAACTGTGCATGTTGAACAACAACAGAATTGTGCCCTTGTGGTCGTGAGTGTAGACGACAACATGATGTACTCACTAGAACGCCCCACCGAGCTACCAGACTCGGACGGCGTCAACGACTCGATGAATCCCACCAACAAGCAACTTGCGGTCGCGAATGAAGACGACAACACGACGTACTCATCAGAACGCCCCACTGAGCTACCAGACGGAGTCGACGACTCGATGAATCCCACCAACAAGCAAAACACGGCGTAGCGTGTGCGCTTGAGCACTGTTCCATGTCGTTCTTTTGATGCCAAATAAAGTCAAAGATCAGTTACATTGTCATTCTGTTGTAATCCCCACCTGAACTTAACTTCTGACATTGGGTCAGTGACCTCATGACGACGGCCATCACCATGATGCTCCCGAGTCCCAATTCCCCAGTGCAGAGATGTGGATGGTATTTCGGATACTTTTCCCCCTGCATCTGTAGAGGTGTGCTGTGGCTTTCCTAGTGCGGGTTGGCCCCCACCTTTCGACCCCATCCCACTCCACTTGCTATGACTCTGAACCAGGGTCCATCATCCAGTACAAACAAATCGAGAAAAGCGTCGAGCAGACTACTCGTCTGACGGCTCATCACTCACAGAGAGTAGGTCACTTGCCCACCGTCTTCGCTCGTCACACTTACCGTTCTTGTCTCAGGTTCATCGCGACACCGTGACATCCCCGACTTGCTTGTCTGCAGGAGATTGAGCCAGCGAGGTGGGGGAATCAAGAAACGCGTCGAGCGAGTCGAAAGACGTCGCGAGCGAATATGGCGACGACACGGACTCACCAGCGAACCCTACCGAGCCACCAGACGATGTCGACAAGTCGACCAATCACGCCGACAATCTAAACACATTGAACAACATTGAAGACTTGCCCAGCCGCGAAGACACGCAACCGGACCGTGACTGAGCTACCAGACGGAGTCGACGAGTCGACGAATCCCACTAAGAAGCAAAACGTGGCGTAGCGCACACGCTATGCCGCTCTCTGCTAGGTAAGTTTAAGGGCGTCGTACTCACCAGAACGCCCCACCGAGCTACCAGACGGAGTCGACGACTCGACAAATCCCACCAACAAGCAAAACGCGACGTAGCTCAGGCGCACATGCTACGCTCTCTGCTAGGTAAGTTTCAGTCGTTTCGGGTATTCACGAGGGGCTTCAATTCATAACGCAAGACAAGCTGTTGCATCCAACGACGACGACGGCGACTTAGCACGTCGAACAACACTACCCACTTTTCGTCGCCCCGAACAGCCTTGCCTCACGTCCCAGTGACGCACATGCCAAAACGGCTGTCGTGCTCACTCCCATTCACCTCAACCAGCGCATCCAACAATGCCATCTTCTTCCTCACTCGTCTCGACGCCCAGAGTGCTCCTACAGCTGCTGGTGGCGACGTTTTTCACGCAAACGACACGTCAAATGATGTTGTTGATTTTCTCGACCTCAGCAAGCTACATAGCGCATTCAACGACACTACTTCACTCACTGACGGCTCAAACGACCTCATCGACACCCACTCGTCGCCCTCGTCGCCCCCTCTGTCCTTTTGTGTTGGGCTCAACTATTGATTGGCATGTCATGAGTACTAACTTGAAGTAGGGACAGAACTACTTATGATGTATGATATCTAATTTAAACGCGGCCAATAACGAGGGCGGTGCCCATCCTTCTCTAGTTTGGCTAATGTTCTGCGATTACGCCTAATGATCATTTCGTCTAGAAAAAAATTGAACTTGTCCATGAGCATCTCGCGGCAGATGTTATGATAGCCACCGATCCATGCATTAGTTTGTTCTGCCACAGAAGAGTTGAAATACCATCCGCCATCGTCATTGGTCAACTCCGGGAATGCAGCTGGATTACAATTTTCCTGGCAGAATGTATCCTTCTCGGAGTGTTTGCAGTTGAAGTGGAAAACATCCACCGACAACCCAATATCAGCGAAGTACACGTCATCCTTGACATGCTTGGCAAGATGACAATTGTTATCGTAGAAGATATGAGTGGGCTTGAGATCTTGATCATGCGCAAAGGCTTGCCGGATGAGTGCCTACATGTGATGACTGTCAGCGTGTTACCATGACATTAGAAACAGAGTGAATACTACTCACAGCAACACTTGCGACACCCTCAGCACCATAGTACGTAGTGCGGTATCCAATCAACCCACAGGGAGCAACCATGATCTCCTGACAGAACGTGCGGCGACGCCCAAACTGCGCACGCAAACGCTTGTTGCTGCCAGCCTTCTTAGCCTTTTTCGCTCGTTGTACAGTCCCAGGGGATTCCGCCTCTATCTGTATACCACCAGCAGGACGGACAGTGCCGTTTTCGTCAACTTCAAATATCTCCTCGACAACAGGTGAGTTGGCGAGATCCACTCCCTCTGTAGGCTCAGCGCCATTGGGGTGAGAAACCCGCGCACGCTCCAACCGTTCTTGTAATTGAAAGCGTGATTGTCCGCGAAGTCGATGGACATCTTCGATCGCCTGGTGTGTCTTGATATCACAGGTCTGCCGACCTTGAACAGCGGGCAAGGCACAGTCAACAATGCGACAGCGTCCCTCGTACTCTGGCCGGTGGGTTGGACAGAAGCGGTGTTGATTATTTTCAAGTGGTTCCTTGCAATTGAATTTTGCGCAACACGGGTGCCCAACGGTGACTCCATCAATGACGACGACAGAGATTCTACTTTTAGCTACACAGCTGAAGTTAGTTAAACTGCCAGCGGCTGGGCTTGCCACTTACGGAGGCCTTGTTCATCGAAATAAAGGCGAGTACACTTTCGACAGTAATGTCGTCGAAACTCCTCATATCCATATAGCTGTATGCGTCGATTTCTTGCCTGCATGGCATCCCGGAAACGTACATTCTGGTTGCCACTATGTGGCACGACGAGGAGTGTGTTGCGACGTTCACGATCATCGAGAAGTGAAAGCAAGATGACGCCATCCCACACATGGTCAGAGCTGATGGTGAAGGAAACCGGGTAGTTGCTTGGAGCGGTCTTGCCCTGCCCGAGACAGTTGTTATACAGTCTCGCACAATTGGTGGCAGATGTCCTAAGATGCTAACATGTTAGTAATGATGTCGTGCTTGATAACCACACTCCGAGTTGACTGACCATGATACTTCCATGGACGTAATGAACAGATCAATGACTCGACGTTCAAGATAGATATGTTCCGCCACCTGGATGTACTCGGGGATGTCTGTGTAGTACGTTCGTACTCGTTTGGGACCATCTCCGTCATCGGAGGATTGCTGTTCACCCGGTGGTGGCTTGCGGGAGGAATAGTTATGGAAGTAGTCGATGTCGCATGCTAGACTCAGAGTAAGATGTATACAGTTCACTGGATATGAATAAAACACGCACTGTCGCACCGGAAATGGGCAGCTTTGGCAGCACAAGGACCGTTGTTGAGTGTAAAAATAACAACCTCTTGTTGACGAGCATTGTGGAGAGCAGTTTTGTTTTTGGTGCGAGAACATCCCGGAGCGGGACACATGCGATATGGTGGAAAGAGGTGTCTTTCAGCTACGGAGACTGTTAGATATTGAGATTCGGATTGGATTGACAGTGCGTACAGACACCCGATTGTTTACCAAGGCGCTCGAATGCACCTCCTGTACTGGACTGACTGGGAACTATCCCTTGCCATATAACGGTCTTCAAGAGGGTCCATGCAACACGGACTTCATCTAAGTCGAGACGACATCCGGCCGAGAGAAACTGACAGATGGCAGGCGACAAGCAACCTGGTGGTTCCTTCGTATCAAATTTCGAGTCAAGAGTGAGGAGAATATCTTCCTTGATGGAAAATGCTAGGTTCATGAAGAGAAAGAGTGTTTGGACGGACAATTCATTGATGACCGCAGGCTGTTTCGCCACGTAGTTAAGTAGATCCATGTGCGACGTGAAAACCCCTGCCCTGCTACTGATCACTATCTATTCTCGCCATGTCCGCCATGGTCCATCACGGTCCGCCGGAATCCACCGAACCACGTCGGAGAACGGAGGCGTCGGACTCTGCCGGACTTTGCAATTCCCAGACGTTCTCCAACTTTGCGAACTTGGACTGACTTGGGAGAGTGAGCTCAACAGGTATTGAACGCGAGGAAACGCAATGGCGCTTCCCCGAACTCTCTTCGCCTTGTCTGGCGTCGTCTTGGGTGCGCTCAGTGTGCATGGCGCGTCTTCACCACCTGTGACCGTCTCCCTTCGTTCGTCCTTCACCGCCAGCGATCCATTATTGGAGGCATTGTGAGTCGACCAGCTTGGAAGTCTTTGTTTGATACTTATTTTCTGCTGATGCCCCGTATAGCGAAGCTATCGCAATGGAAGACCCTTCGATCCTGTTCCCCCTCCTCTCCGCACTCCCTCTTCCAGAGAAACCACTCACACCCGAAGGTGCACACCAAGCTGTTTTCAACGCTGCATCGACACACATGGACGAGTATAACTTTAGCTCCGCCCACGCTCGCCTTGCGCTTCACGCCGCAACCCCTCGCTTAACCGCGTCCGCCGAGTATTATGACCGTCACACCGCAAATTTGACCGAACGTCGCAAACTCGCTAATCCCGAATGTGCTTCCTGGGTTGACTGGTATAGTCAAGTTGTCTGCGACGCCGAGACGCTGCTTCAACTTGCAACTTCTCAAGGTGACAGTCCCGTCACCACGAAGCCGCAGCATCTCCCGTTCGACCACGTACATCAGCTAGCCCCATCCCTCGAGGAGCCACAGTTCACAGCCATCCACTATGCAGACCCTACGGTGTCTTCTTTTCATTCACTTCACGAAGCCCTTCTGAGTTTGGAGCCAAAAGTCGAATACGTCCTTCGGTGGGCGAAGGGAAGCATAGAACAAGAACAGGGGGGGCTATCAAACTACCTCTCTGGCTATGGTGTCGCTCTGGACCTCAAGAAAATGGATTACCTCGTGCTGGATGACCGTAACCAACATCAGGGCCATACCGCTACGCAACCCTCTAATGAAAACGCCGAGAAAGGAGATCGGCGTCCATCCAACGAAGAGATCATTAGTTGCATTTTTGATTCCCTTCCATACGTCGACGAAGAGGCCGAAGCAAGAGCAAAGGGGGGAGAGCCGTTGTCGTCAGAAGAGATTGCCGGTTTGTCTCAATTTCGTGTTTGTACAGGGGGTTGTTTCATTAACGCTCCTTCCTCAGGTCTCGGTCTAAAGGCGATCCAGCTTATGATGGCGTTCTCTGACCCACATCGTACAGGGTCCTTGTACGTTCGTCAGTGCTGGGACAACCACCACGACGTCCCATGGCCAACTGTTAGTTTCTTCCAAACGCTCACCAACTCATTCCCGCTCTATGCGACATCCCTCGCCCGCAAGATCAAAGTATCAACCGAGGTCCACGATGAAGTTTACGAGAACTGGGTGAAGGCTGCCCAGGGAGTGAACATGGCATGGGTCAATGGGCGGGTCATCAACGAGAACGAGGGAAGTACAGGAAATATCTTCGGGTAAGAATCGTCGACTTCCGCACTCAAATTTTACCGCCAACGTTCATCTGTAGACTTTTGCGGACGCTGCAACGCGAACGCGCCCTTGTCAAGTCTCTTGTTGACCTAGGGTTAACTTCTCAGCAGGCGATTGAACACCTTATGCATTCGGAGACAACATCACGGCAACCCGCTCCCTCACCTGGTACAACTTCGAAGCAGGCACATATGCGCGGCTCTTCGAAGGCATTTGCAGTTCAAGACCAAGAGGAGAGCGAGAAGAGAGTTTTCTCCCTTTCTCCCAAGTTCGCCGAGTTCCTCCAAGGACTCGTCGACGCAAGTGACAGACAAGAAGGTGGAGATGCTATTTTATATTGGAATGATTTGGCCGAAGACCCTCGGTACGCTCACTACAACCCATCTTTGCACGAGGTAACTTTCTTTCCCTCGTGGTCCGCCCCTACTCCTAATAACGAATCAACTTGCAGCTGCTCCGCGTCCACGTCATGGCACTTTTTTCGCCCAACCTGAGGATCCGACAAAACCTAGTCAATGTTATATTCGTGCTTGATTTATCTCAGATGCGGTCTTTGTCGCTTCTCGGGAGTTTGTCTGAACACTTTGTGGCTCGCGGATACCCAGTCAGATGGGGCTTTGTCCCAGAGGGCGATGGTGATGGTGAGTCCACGGATGCATTTGCGTGTTCTGGGTTATTGACTGTCTACAGGTCTTATGATGGCTCGCCTCGTCTATTATATCAATCGTCAGTATGGACATGATCGGATGACCGCTTTCGTTCAAGGGGTACGTAGAACTACTTTTGCCTTTTCTGATGAAGTCTTAAACCTGTCGCCGTAGATCTCTCGGATCCATGTAGAACGTAAAATGACGTCTCTGTCATGGCAAATCGTTCACGATATCTTCCGTGAAGTCGGTGCCGAGGATGAATGCACTGACATTGCTCAAGGGAACATTCCACTCACTGATGAGGCAACTGGCGAGGACATCATCGCGCGATCCCAGAAGTATGTTCGACGACTCGGCGTGGGCGTGGGCGCGCAAACAGCCTCTGGGAAAGGTCATGCCTTCGTGAATGGGAGATACATCCCTGTTGGCGATGTAAGTTATTAGGTAGGGCACGAAAGGGATTCTCAAGTTCTGAACACAATTCTGCAGAACATCTTCCATCAGATGTCCAGTGAAATCACTGCCCATCTCCAGATTCTCCAGGAAATGGTAAATGTTGATTACATCAAAGCCCGGGTCGATACTAAGGAGCCCTTTAGGTGTACACTGGGGAGATCAAGGATTCTGACATTCCATTAATGTCGACGTTCTTCTACGATCTTCCCTCAACGTCGCCTCGTCGGAATCCTTACATTTCCGTCGAGAGCAGTTCAGGACGTGCCAATTCACTTGAGGGGAGCGGTTTGCAGATGTTCAACCTCCCCGAGTTGTTTTCCAAGGCTGGTTTGACAATGGATGGATCGTTTGTCGTCCCGGGTACGTTCCCGCCATTTCTGTATCATTGCACACCTGTACCGACACTGGCAACCACCAGACGAGAGCGACGACCTGCCCATAACGCTATACGTTATTGCCAACTTTGATTCACCCCAAGGCGTTGCTCTCACGAAGGAATCCCTCAGATTCTTGGTATTTCTGTTTTGTCTTATCCCATTTCAAGCACTCATGGAATGTGGCGCAGACAAACTCGGGGAGAAGCAGGCTGACTTTTATTCACAATTCCGAGACTATGCCTACCAGTGGTGCTTCTGCCTTGATATCTACTCTCCTTCATTCAGGCAGCTCCAACAATCTCTCTCCTTCGCGCGTATTAGAGGCA
Organism: Chalciporus piperatoides; assembly: GCA_038092975.1. Taxonomy (NCBI): domain Eukaryota; kingdom Fungi; phylum Basidiomycota; class Agaricomycetes; order Boletales; family Boletaceae; genus Chalciporus; species Chalciporus piperatoides. The sequence goes on along the minus strand of JBBPRJ010000206.1, from coordinate 1,846 downwards.
ATTGACAATGCATTGGGCGACAAACCTGAACCCAACATGCAGAAATATTTTACGCACCCATTGCTAGGAGCTACTGAAGCAAACCTCATTCATGTTCATCGAACGAACCGTCTACTCTCGCGCCAACTAGGGCTTCAACCCGGCCAGGCAGGTATATTGGTCAACGGGCGGGTGAGTGATTTTTCAAAGCAAGGTATAGACTACCGTACTCAGCAATTGCTTCTTCGAATAGCTTGTTGGACCGTTCGATAAGGACTCTGAATTCGTCGCAGAAGATTTTGAGATGCTTGAGGCATACGAGATCAAACAGCGCGTTGGTCGAGTGATGGACGCCGTTGATACTATTCTCGGTGACGATGGCGCACTTGACATGTGAGTCCTATTATCGCCTGGTGTGCCGGGATTCACCACGAACGTATGCGTGGCTCCATCAGATCCAGGCGCGCCGATTTAGTTTCAATGGCCTCGTCTGTTATCTATGCCGATCAACAGCCAGACCCTTCTGAAGCTGGCCTTTTCGACTCCGCGCCCAAGCCACGGACGCAGAACTACCGGTTGCTCTCTGGAAACTACACGCAAGTCCTGTATCTACCTCCCAGCGCATTAGCTGAGATTTCCTTTGCAGCAAATTTACCATTGGTAATCCTTCTATAGCCAAAACTCATCTCGCGTTGTTGGTGGACCCCCTGAGCGAAAGTGCTCAGAGATGGTCGACGATACTTGCAGTAAGCTGGGAAAATCCGACAGAGTTTAGCATGCTGATCGTCTCCCAGCAAGCCTCTGAACTATTCCTCGACGTTTACGTTGAAGTTTACTTCAATCCTGTGCAACACTCAGAGGTATGAATGCATTGGCTTGGGTTCTATGTGCTCTCTCAAGGGATCCGCAGATACCGCTCAAACGGTTCTACCGTTATAATGTCCTACCATACCTCCAGTATGACGCCAATGGGTATGAATTTCTTCACTCACGAGTTCCCGCTGTGACGTTCCTGCAGGCAGGAGATTCCCGCGCAGGTTACCTTCAATGGACTTCCCTTGGAACCAATTTATACCTTGAGCATGGATGTTCCACCTGCATGGCTCGTACGCCCCCGTGAAGCACTCTACGATCTCGATAACATCCAGCTTGGCCAACTCTCCCCCGAAGACAAATCTCGTGGCGTTCAAGCACTCTTCGCACTCGACTATCTCGTCGTCGAAGGACACGCTCGCGAGCTGAAGACGGTCAACCCACCTAGGGGTGTCCAGCTCCAGCTCATCGACACCAAGGACAGCTCAGTGATCGATGATACACAGGTCGTTGCCAATTTGGGGTACCTGCAGTTCAAGGCTCGTCCTGGGACGTTCCGACTCGAGATTAGAGAAGGTCGCGGGAGAGAGATTTATGAGCTAGAGAGCGTTGGGAGTGAAGGGTGGAATAGTTTGCCTGTATCTGAAGTTGGGGACGAGTTGACGGTGATGAGTTTCGATGGACTCACTTTGTATCCTCGGCTTGCTCGGAAACCTGGTACGGAGAGGATGGACGTCCTCGACGGATCGCGGACGGCGTCCAGCGAAGAGTCCCCGAGTATCATGGAGAGCTGGATCTCGAAGTATGTAGCGAGAGGTGGTTATCCGACACTTACTGATTCTGATTTTCATGTAGGGTGTCCTCGCTCTTGAAGCCGAAAGGTGAAGACAAAGAAACAAAAGCCATCCAGAAACAAGGGAGTGGCCAAGCCGACATCAATGTATTCACTGTGGCGTCTGGCCTGTTGTATGAGGTAGGATTTCTCTGTGCTGGAGCAACTACGTGCTGATTGTTTCCCTCTAGCGCTTTGCGTCGATCATGATCCTGAGCGTAT
>JBBPRJ010000205.1:0-13135 GCA_038092975.1 Chalciporus piperatoides | reverse complement strand
ACTGTATCCAACTCAGTGACGAGCGGGGTTCGGTGAGCTAGTTGCTGGCTCGGACTTTGAGCGCCAACATCGGGCCATGCATTTGGCTGAGAGGTCATGATGCGAAAATACCCACAGGATCGAGCGTTCGAAATAAAAATCGGGTGAGGGATTTCATTTCGACTGCTGCTCTGCAGCTGTTGGCGTCCATATCCGCGTAGAAATGGAAACCCGCACAGGAGACTCGGAGAGCATGATGTAGATTAAGCATACCTCTTCTGCAGTGCGAGAACGAGCATCGTCGTGACAAGGTTAGCTTCTTATTGCCTTCTGAACACTGCCTGTTTCAGTTTGCAGTGCAGTGTGTGCGTCTGACGGTTTACCAGCTGTCCAACGGTACTTAGGTTCAAGTTGTCGTCAAACGGACAGTGACTCGGACCGGAGTCCGAAAATCGACAATACAGTACTATCATCACCCCTAATATCCTGCGAGAAGATAAACGCTGGGTTGTGGTTTCAATATCCTCTTCATGACTAGGTACATCGGTGCATAAAAGCGGGCCCAGAGAACAGACACGACATAGTAGGATACACAGGGCAATGAGGATGCTACAACCACTCTATATTGCCGCTTGTCGGACCCACATAACGGCGAACTTGACTCACAGACAGCGGAGTTGTCTTTACATAAAATCAGTTGCCTTTGTTGTCCCTGACTCCTATAAATTGTCAACTGGAACGCGTTCAAGTCGTTAGCCCACGCCATCGTTCCACTTTCCACTCTCAAATTTTTGAACCCGTCCAGAACAATCATCAATGTACTCATCTTTTGGTTTTCAGCCCACTGCCACCCTATTGGTGTGGTGTTGGTCCCGCCGTTCTCGTGCCAATTCCGAGTCAGAATCACGCTGGACCCCAATCCATCTACCAACCACCACGCCTAATGTCGCAAACCTCAAAGAGTACATCAAAAAGTACCCCGCTTGGCTTGGCGCGGGTGCTCAAACCTATGTTGATGTGTCCTCAATCAATGTCTACATGTCCCCCAGCGAGATCGAGCATGACACAACTCGGGATGTCGGTCATCTCACCATCTCCATGCTGGGAACTCCCTTACAAGACGAGCAAGCATTGTCAGCCGACCTTCGACTCATCGTTGGTATGTCTTGAATGCAGCTCGAGTCCAACCTTCATATCCAATGCGTTGCGTTCCAGATTTTCCATATTTCACCATCCACTGCGAGGTTCGAGGGGGAGACTGGGAAAGCTCCTTTATAGTCGAGATCTCAGGGCGCTCCACGGTCAATCAGCTGAAAGATGCAATCAAGAACAAAGACCTGGAGCTCGCTAATGTCTCTCCAACCCGCTTGCGGATCTCCGAGTTGAAGACAGCCAACGATCCCACCGAGCCGAGTGCCAGCCAAATTCTCGACGATGACTCCCTGAAGGCGATGTTCGATCAGACCCCTTTGTCCCAGAACCCTCGGATTGTGGTCGACTGCCTCGATGAAAGTGAGCAAAGATGAAGTTGTGTCTTGGCGCACTCGTTCTTAGCTCAGTTCGCAGCTGTCCCACAACCCCCTTCCTACGCTACATATCTATCCGCAAGGAGTGATGATCCCATCACTCGCGCACGCATCGAATTCCTCGTCGCTGCTGCACAGGAGAAGCTTCAGCCTTCCGATGCTGCTGCCGCGCCTTCCCCTACTGGCAGCGAACTTCTCCGCGGTGGTAAACATGCGGAGATCGATGAAACATTGCTTCACCCAGTCTTCTCTCAATTCCTGCAAGACGCCCTCGATGTGTCTAACTATTTTTGTGGTGACGACTTGGACTTCGAAGATCTTGCGGAGGGTAATAAATCCTACAGCACTGAAGATGAAATGGCCGAAAGTGTCTTCACTGATTTTCACAACAGCGGCATCCCATTCACTCGAGTCAAAAAAGCTGGCGCATCGATCAACGGGTACATGTCCACCAAGGGACATGTCTATGTGATTGCAAAAGTCCAGATCAAACCCATTCTGTCGGATCAGTCACCGGAGATATCCAGTGATGGCCTAGCATACTACCAGGAGTCGACGAAGGAAACAGCGATCAAATTTCCAAGGTCTGCCCTGCCATGCCTCCTCCTCACCGTCACGGGTTAGTCCACCGTCATAGTTCGGTTCTAGAAGACTGATTTTCTTTCTTTCTCTAGCAAGCGAGATGTGGCTCACGTGCGCTACCTGGAATTTGCGACTTATGAAACCATCCTTGATTACGTCTGACGACAACAATCGCCACAATTTCATGAGTGCTTTCCAGGACGCTGTCGCATCGCTGAAGCAGTATTACGACGATCTGGAGGAGACACCGCTTACCACTCCCCTATCACCCCTCCCACACTTGTTCCCGTATCCGACCACTTACACCTGATCATATGACCAGTGTTCGCGGAAACGCTTTCAGTACACGAAGAGGCTAGACGACAAGAAGCTGTTCTTTCTCGGCGTAGACGAGGATGGTAGGCAACTCTGGATCAGATTCGTTTCAAGCTCCTATCCTAGCCTCGCGCACGACCTCTGCGTTTCCTGGAAATGCGCCCCCGCCTTGCGAGGCTCCGAAAAGCTATCCGATGAGCGGTTCATGGTCGTCATGGATGTACCAGACGGTTTCGACCCTGTGAGCGCCCTCGTCGACTCGGAGTCGATTCCCTCGACGCTTTCGGAGGCGATCGCGGAGAAAGAAGGCGAGTTGAGCAAAGCCGGGTACGTAGGCGCCTATATGTTCGCCTTGAAGTTCGAGGACAGGGGCATGGTGGTGTCAAAGGATGGGAAACAGTTTATGATCACGGATTTAGGGGGGATCGCGATGACGATGCAGGCTGCTATGCAAATGGGGTATGGATGGGGAAGAGCCCCGTATTAGATGAATTTTGCGGATTACTTGGGTTCGGTTCACTAGTACTGTAAAGGTTGGAATCATGATGCATGATGCATGGTCTTGAGCAACTGCCACTGGCGAACAACTCGAAGAGACGAACAGCTGTCAAGTATTCGAGGCAAACGCCTTGACTCTTTTTGGGTCGGATTGAATCTGTTCTGAATCGCACACCTGCATCCTCTCTCAACCTTGATTCGCATCTCAAGAGGAATAATAGTACCTCGGCCAACAAGTTGGGTGGCCGTGTCTTCTTTTCCGGAGCTTGATACACATAAAAAGTGTCGATACCCCACGTTCTGCAAGTCCCAGATCCTTCCACTCAACTGTTGGACCAATTCAGATGCTGTCTTCCCCGAGCTTCGTCCGGCGCCCCCCGCCCCCCTTTGCTCGCGCGTCAACAGCCTGAGGCGAGACAGTCAGTGCAAGTTCGACCCACGCGCGACTCGCGGCTCACGGGTCGTTCGCGTCGTACGACACCTCCATCGTCTCTCGTGCAGCAACACCTCTGGACAGTGGGCATTAGCGAGCGACAACGCTGCCATCAAAAGCTCAGCACTCGAGCCGCCGCCGGCCAAAACGTTGGTATCCTCCATCATCCTGCTTTCAACTTACATAATTGTACTCTGCAGCCCCAGACATCCACGCCACCTCGCAACAAAGTGCATCAAGTGCCAAGTAGTATTCGGGATTAGGAAGCGGTACTTCTGTGGTCGTGGAAAGTGTCACGCGGTCGAGAAGCGGGATAGACCGCAGTATGATGACCGACAGAAGAGAGAAACGGAAGGTGGGCGCACCTCCATTGGCTTGAGCCACAGATAAAAATTCGTCAAAAAACTGATGCGAGAGACTGCTCATTGAGATAATTTTTTCCAGACGGTGGACATCAGGAAAAACCTCCTGATGCGATTGCGTCAAATTCCACGGAATTCCACGGAATTTCATGCAATTCCAGAATCCACACAATTCTATTGAATTCTTTTAGTCCTTTCAGTGCTCGCATCAAATGTAAAGGAATTGAGGCACAATTGCATTTAATCTACGGACAGATACATTGCATCACATCGAGTTAGGCATCTTCCTGATCCTCATCACTGCTGGTTTCCCCGCCTCCCCGAAGTCCCACTGCCATCCCATCGAAGTCCAAATTCTTGAAGGATTGAAGATGCTCCCTTGTCATACCATCTTCTGTCTGACTGGTCTCGCCCGGGCCATCGTATATCTTGATCAGCCTGTGGTGGAAGATGACCTTAGAGATGCTAACACTTACCTCGCTTCCTGATAAAGCTTCGCAGTTACAGTGTGGTACTTCAACGGACCCGATTCCCTGTCTGTCGTACAGATTTCCGTGAGGAATTGCTCGAATTTTGAGTACACGAAGCGGTGTGCTGGTGCTCCCATGGAGACTTTGTCTGGATTGGCAGGTCCCTTACCATCACGCCAATCATCGAGGACCGACCATATCTGTTGATAAACATCAGTATATGATACAAGATGAGCGCCGGCACTTGCGATAGTGGTGGTCAGGGCCAAGAGCCCCGATGGGATCTCCGGTTCATGCTCGAGGTCATCCACGATCGAGACAAAATGGTCTTTGTAGCGTGCACCAAACGACGAAGGGCCGTTGAACACTGTGGCACGGAGGGCATCAAAGAACACGGGATGATGGAAAGGTTCAAAGCGTATCGGCTTCATCTAGACCCACCGTCGATAATGTAATCAGCACGTCATGGTTTGAAGCCAATGCAGGACGACGTACGCTGGGAGTATGAGGGTAGATAAAGTTATCGTGACTAAGGAAATTAGTCACCAGGGTGGCACACTTTTTCTCCGGGTCTCGCACTCTGTCTTTCTCCAACCGGTAAGCCGCAACTACCAGAGGATGAACAGTTTTCTTGAGGTTGTTGAGAAATCCTGACAAACGTCCCTCGGGCTAGCGCGGACGCGGCGACGTTACATCATCATTAGAAAGCCATCATTTGGCACATACGATCACTTACGATGTGAGCTAGGTCAGGCCCATATGACGGATCCCAACGAAGACGATCGGCCATCTCGTGTTCGCCACAGTCTTTGGCAGACTCGCACAGTGCCTTGACGGACATCTGGCGCTTGTCAGTGAACTTCGGGAATGCACACTCGAAGAGGATATCCCTGAGGAATATGCTGATAGCACCCTGCAGCACCTTCTGAATGTGTGGGGCCTGTGTTTTCAGCAATGGAACACCGTCCGTGTAAACGAGGTCAGTGGTGGGGTGCCAAGGTCCGTCGCGACTGCGGAATATCGGGAGGCCCGTCCGGGTGGTCTTGGCCTCGGAGTCGGGCGGCTCAGCTTTGACCGTCTCTGAGTCGACAATGACCTTTGGTCGCTTCGGGGGTGTTAGAGTTTATCTCGCTGTAATATACATGCATGATGGTTACCTCTAAGGCCTGGCGAGCCTCGTGCCTCTTGCTGCCAGACTTCCGCGCTGACCTAGATGGAGTGGTGGACTGTGCCGGCTTCTTCGTCACTTTGTTTTGACTCGTCTGGGTCACGGATGGGATCTTTTAGTTACAAAAATCATTTGGTAGTGAGCCTGCGACTTAGCGGTGAGCAACGGCAGACCACTGACCTCGTTCGCGAGTGCCTCCTTGAGTTTCTTAGGGTCCTGGGCAATTGATCTCAAAATTTCGTCGTCGCTACTGACCTCACTAGCGTCGTGTCCGGTGCCGTCTGACTTCTGGTCACTTGCGTCTTCGTCTGCAATGCTACCTTCGACGTCTGATAGCTCCATGGCGGCTCCGATAGATAACTTGCTAGCCACTGCTGGCTTGGGAGGTTTGGTGTTCTTGAGCTGGCGGAACTTGGGAGGGGCGGCTTCTGTGGTCGTCGTGGAAGATGTAGTAAACACCATGATTGTGACCGAGTGAAAAGAGTGAAGATTAGGCGTTAGAGCGGCAATGACATCATCCCCGCTGCATGCATGTGTCACGGACCTTGCTGCTTGCGTGATGCTGTAACATTCTTGGACGCGCCTCGCACTATTTGAACCGTGTCTCCTTCTTCTAGATTCCCCCCATCAGTACTCGTAATCCATCCCTTCGCTCTCTCTCTTACTCACCTTCACCAGCTCCCGACTCACCATCCCGCCGCTGCTTGGTTTTACTTGGGCGCGGTTGCCCAGGATCTTCAGATGTGGTTGCTGCCCGTTTGCGTGCACCACCATCAACTTTCCAGACTGAATCACAACGGTGGTAAGTGTGTCATGCTACCATCGAGGACGACTCGACTCGGAATGGCTTCACTAACCTTTTTTTTCAATCGCAGCCTCTTTTGCCTTGCGTCTAGGCTCTAAAACATTTCCTAGCAGTGAGTAACACCAACAACTCAGATATTTATGGGACTGACTTGAGGGTTCGTCGACCGGTTTAGTCGCCGAGTCATTTCCAACAGCCACGGCCTCTGGCTCACCGTGTTTGGCTGTGGCCAACTCGGATTTCTTCTTGGCTGCCCTCTTTTTGGCAGCCAAGGCTTTCGGCGTCAACGTTTCTGTGGATGGGGCCACACCGTCATTCATCTGGTCCTTGGCGGCCATGATTGGGAACGAGTTGCACGGCGATCAGCACAAAAAGGTGGGCGAAAAAAACAAATTTCTTGGGGGGATGTCACTGGCAGTGCTGACAGGCTCAAATATATCTAGGAATTTGAAAGAACCTCGGCGAATCGGCCGGTCGCTCTGTCCCCCCTTCCAATTTGTTGGGGGGATCACGAACAATCAGTCGCTGACATTTTTGGCACCGGTCGTAAGTCCCTTTCAATTTTTTTTGACAGACCCGACTGCTCAATCCTCGTCCAATCCCTTCACCATCATGTCTGCATGTCCTGGCTGCCACTTGAATTTTTCATTTACAGGCTACTATCGACACTTATCTCAGACTACCAATCCTCCATGCGTCAAAGAATACGAACGCTTGCAACGTGTCCCACTTGGCAGCAACTCCGATGAATCCGATGCGGATTTTGGCCCCGGAAGCGCTGGGCCAAACGAGGGCGATGGTCCTGAGCATATGGGTTCCCCCCCTGCAGTTGGTGAGTCTATAAAAATTAATGATCCAGAAACGAGTCACCTGAGCAATAAATAACACCTAGGACATGGTAATGGTGGCTTCTCAGATGACGAACGACTTGAAATTGGCCCGCCGGAAGACTGTGAGTAATATCATTTCCCCTTGGTTGTAGCCAATGGTAACTAACTATATATTTGCTATGGACTAGACGAGATGCATACCAATCCCCCAGACTCGGATGTCGCCGAGGAAGAGGAAGAAGAGGAGGAGGAGGAATGGAACGAGGCAGACAGAGCAGAACAAGAACAAGGGTGGGAACCAGATCGAGAGGCGGATCCTCAGGCTGTGCTCGGTCAAAATATTGAGGAGGGTGATGATAACCCTGCTGACGAACAGGAGGCAGAGCAGCATGAAAGGAATGCCGCTCGACAGGCGCAGGAAGTGCTCGGCCATCTTCAGCCCCCCTCGATCGTGCCATTTCCATATGGAAGACCTGGGCACCCTCTTCCTCGGCATACACAACCTGCATTTACCACCTATCAAACAGCCCTTGGTCAGTCTTCCGAAGACAATCCCTACGCTCCTTTCGCGTCCCGCATCGATTATGAAGTTGCACGCTGGGCTAAACTGCGCGGTCCAGGATCGTCCGCTTTCACTGAATTACTTGCAATCGAAGGGGTAGGTTGCTTCAATGCCATTTTTAGTACCACATTGTATTCCGAACTTTGCTAATGCTATGATATACATAGGTCCGCGAGGGTCTCGGTTTGTCTTTCAAGAACACTCGCGAGTTAGATCGCATCATCGATCATCTCCCCGCTAAGCGCCCCGCTTTCATTCGAAAGGAAGTTGTTGTCGCCGGCGAGTCATTTGATCTCTGGACTCGGGATATATTGGAATGTGTCCGATCGCTTTACGGTGATCCTGAATTTGCTCAGCATCTGATTTTCAAACCCGAGCGCCACTATACAGATGATACGCACAGTCAGCGTATGTATCACGATATGCATACTGGGTCGTGGTGGTGGAATCTACAGGTAAGACGCGGTTGAGGCTTGCAAAGAGCACAATATTCTAATGTGGAATTCAACAGATGGCGCTAGAACACGACAAACCTGGTGCCACCATTGTCCCCCTGATTTTATCATCCGACAAAACACAAGTCACTGTCTTTCGCAACAAATCTTGTTATCCGGTCTACCTCACAATCGGGAACTTGCCGAAGGAGATCCGCCGTAAGCCCTCTCGACGAGGCTGGATTTTACTTGGATATCTCCCAGTCACGCGGCTCGAGCACGTCGACAACAAAGCCGCACGGCGACGAGCGATCACAAATCTTTTCCATGTCTGTCTACAACACATGCTGGAGCCGTTGGAAGCCGCGGGAAGTGAGGGGGTGCCTATGACCAGCGGAGATGGTGTGGTACGTCGGTGTCACCCCATTGTAGCTTGCTACTCAGGCGACTACCCTGAGCAGGTACTTGTCACTGGCATCAAGACCGGTGACTGTCCCAAATGCGATATCGGGAGTCTTGATCGAGGGAGTGCGGATGCGCCGGCGCAACTCCGTGATTTAGCGGCCATTCTCGACGCGCTCACATTGGTCGACGACGACTATGCTGAGTTCATTCAAGCATGTCAAGAACTACGAATCAAACCGATCTATAAACCCTTCTGGATGCGTCTTCCCCATCTCGACATCTTCCTCTCAATCACCCCAGATGTATTACACCAGCTATACCAAGGAATCCTGAAGCACCTCCTCGGCTGGATCAAAGAAAGCTACAGTGAAGCCGAGCTCGATGCACGCTGCCGCCGCCTTCCGCCGAATCACAACATACGTCTCTTCATGAAGGGCATCACCTCGTTATCTCGGCTCAGCGGAACGGAACACAACCAAATCTGCCGTTTCCTCCTGGGCATCATCATTGATATACCTCTCGCTGGAGGTCTCGACCCTTCACGACTCCTTCGCGCATCTCGAGCATTGCTCGACTTTATCTATCTAGCCCAGTACCCCTGTCATACGACAGTGACATTACGACTCCTTGACAACGCGCTCCAACGTTTTCACGACAACAAGGCCATCTTCATTGATCTCGGGGCTCGTGCCCATTTCAATCTACCCAAGCTCCACTCGTTGCGTCATTACGTCCATATGATCCAACAGTTTGGTACTACGGACAATTATTCCACCGAGTACACGGAACGCCTGCATATCGACCTCGCGAAGGACGCCTACCGTGCAACTAATCACAAGGACGAATACTATCAAATGACGCACTGGTTGGAACGTCGAGAAAAGGTATTGTGGCACGACAACTTCATTCGCTGGCGAAAGGATGGTGCGCGGGCAGTGCAGGAGAGTGTACCGCCAGATCTTGCGTTGTCTCGGGTTGTCGTGATGACGAAGCACCCTTCGGCTAAATCTGTCGCCTTCGACACGATCATGGACGCCTATCATGCCCCCTTCTTCATTGCAGCACTATCTCGCTTCGTCATTCGCATTCAGCACCCTGAGCTCAACACAGCACAGCTGGAACGGGCCGCTCGTGATGTCATACTCCCCTTCTTCGCTGTACCAGTCTTTCACAAAGTCAAATTTCACGCCATCAATGCCCTCGGACAGGAAGAATGTGACAAGACCGTGGACGCGATTCATTGCCACCCCGAACGGCGGGACAAACGAGGCAAACCGGTTCCTGGACGCTTTGATACAGTTTTGGTGAACATGGGCGAAGGGGGGGACGTAGGAGTAGACGGTTCGTATTTTTCCTTCATTTATCGTTAGATATGTCTGATCTATCCTTGGACGCAGGCTATCAAGTGGCGCAAGTGCGCGTGGTGTTCACATTGTCTGCGCAGGTTCAGCGTGCTCTATTCTCCGACAACACAGTCATCCCCAAATACCTAGCGTTCGTCGAATGGTTCACGCCATTCACGGCCACTCCAAGCGCCGTGCATGGTCTCTACAAGGTCAATCGCATGGTCCGTAACGGAGAGCGGCTGTGTAGTGTCATCTCTGTGGATGATATTCGGCGAAGTGTTCACCTGTTTCCGCGTTTTGGTAGGGTTGTTCCGGCTCATTGGTCGAGTAGCAATGTCCTTGAGCAGTGTCAGAGTTTCTTTGTTAATGTGTTCGCTGATCGTCATGCATTCTCTACCATTGTCTAGTAGTTGTTTCGGAGTCGTTTTGTACTGTAGTTAGCTACAGTGTTTCGTCAACAGGTTGAATACTATCTTACATCATGTCAATGTATATGTCTCTGGTGCAGTGGTTGCAGGCGTGAACTACATACTTTTTTGTTAGTGTCGGGAGGTTGGCAGTTCGACTCAGGCGGTGCGAGAAGATTTGCGCATCATGAGATAGCCTCAATTGCATGAAATTGTATGCAATTTATGCAATTTCATGTAATTTCATGCAATTCGCTCGGGAGGTTTTTCCTGATGGATCCGTTTGCCCGCCAGGTCATCGGCGATGTTATCACGAGAGAACATCGATAAACCTGATTCCACATTTGCAGATTTGGAGCACTGTAGCGATAGCATTCATTGACAGGAGAAAGACGTTAGGCACGCACACATGGGATTTCTGCCAGTTGATTCCGGAATGATGTGCACCGACCGCACGGCGACTGGGCCCATGGGTTGTTTATAATCCTCCAGACCAGTAACCATATCACGTTCTTTCTACAACACATCGTAGGGGTATTTGTCCATCATACAACGGCGGAGAGGTCGAGAATGTCCTGCGATACAGGGGGTACGGGGGTGGGGGTATTGCTGGAAGCAAGTGGAGAAGTACCGCGCGACGTCCTCTCGATGGCCTGAGGAACATCTCGTCGTCCACGAGCTGCGGTCGCCCCAGGCTGTCTACGCGCGAAGAGCCCACAACATCCAACTTGGCCAACCTCAAGCTCCAATGCAGGAGCATCCATAGAACCCTCAGTGCTCTCTTCTCCGGAAGACGATTCTACCATGATCGTGAGAGGTGGGTCGTCTCCAGATCCAGTGGGTGGCGTCCGAGTACGTGAATGTACACTGCTCTCGTTCACGCTATGCCTTGACGCGACGTACGTACGCTGTGTGAGGGACGGATTTGAGTATTCGTGACGAGCAGGACAGGATGTAGCTTACTGGCGGCCCGTACCCTGGATATATTGAGTGTACTCGATTGAATACGAGGCGAGGGATTCTGTTCCACCACCGCCAACTTGAAGGGAGAACTGGATGATGCTGCTGCACATGGGGAATGTCACGCGATGAGTTATGTCTCGCTGGCAAGCGATCTTGAAGTGCAGGTCGACGTGGTTCAGGGATCTAATGATCGTCAGCAGGAGGTATCGCAACGGAGGTACGGCATGCAAGCTCACATCAAGAAAATCAAGGTTAGGGATAGTCGAAGGACCACTGGCCCGGGCATCAGGCGAGACCACTGCTGACATCTATACATATGGAAGGTCAGGAACAGCAAGCATAGCGAGCACTAGAACCCACGTCAAGGCCCGTAGTATTGAGGTGAGTTATGGAACCGGCCATGAGCGAACAGTAGTAGGGCCTACCTCTCGATCATCATTCCACGAGGGGACACGCCAGACGTTGAGTCTTCCTTCGTCGTATTCGGCAGAGACAATGAACTCTCCTGAAGGCGAGAATGCAATTACACCCACGTATGATTCATGGGGGAGTGGCTCTCCGATAGGATTAAATGATTCCGTATCCCAAACGTGAACAATGTTGTTGTTGCCACCAGCGAGACACTTGCCATCGGGCGAGAAGTGCACATCGTGTAAACTACCAGGGTGCACAACCCATGGCTCGCCAGCAGGCTCGTCAGTGTCGGATCTGAACCAACGGATTTTGCCCCTGTCTGAGTCCTTGGTGCTGTAGCCACAGAGAATCCGTGCTCCATCAAGTGACCATGTGGTAGCCCAAATACTGACCACATCATCCTCGATACTGTCTAGCTTAAGGATATTCTCACCAGTTTCCACGTCGAAGACAACCAATCCGTACTCGGCAATGAATACGGATACCGCCAATTGCCGGCTATCTGGAGAGAAACATGGGTGCCGTGACAAACCGCCGCCGGTAAATGGGATGGAACGTTTGAATTGCATAGCCCCCGTGATCTCCCAGAAGACAAGACAAGGCTCCTCGTGACAAGTGGCGAGGAGTTTTTCGTTTGGGGACAATGCCATCCGTCCAACAGGACCATAGGGTTCAAGTTCGGAGCCCATGGACTCTACCACTTCCTGCGTATCCACGCTCCATACCACCAGATGTTTCACCTTCCAAGAATATGCAAAGATCCTCCCATCTTTAGTGGCCACCATGTACGTGCCGAGTTGCCTGTTCTCCATTGAAGAACCAACTTGTGTCCCGTCCGTCGAATTCCAGATCTGCACAGTGCCAGCGTTTGAGCAAGTGATGATACGGTTACCAGGAAGCCATGCTATAGATGTTATCCAGTCGGGATCAGCGTGACCAGTTGATATCGTCAATATCGGCCTGGGGGTGCTCTCCGTCGGTTGTTCCTGCGAGACCTCCATGGTCGTGCGTCTAGATGGAGGTAGGCATGAGTCACAGGCAAGGAGACGATGATAAGTTCAAAAACCTCGACGAACGGGTGAGAGTTGTTTGGTTCAAACCAACCTCGTGTTGCTCAAGACAGGATCCCTTGGGCCAAACGTGGGCGTCTGTGGGTCCACTGTGTGAACATTGCACGCCTTTTTGAGCGTGTGTTGGCGTGAACGACGGTTACTATCATGCGCACGTTATTGCAAATGTCTACTGCAATGCAACACTCACAAAACAACACATTCTCGATACTCTAGAGACCTGTAAAAATTATAGCAGATGTAGGATAGTGTATTTATATTGTGTACAAAAAATAAATGGTAATCGAGATGGTGCTGCCTTTGTAACGAGACGAAAACTGCTCATTTTCGAAGGGGTATGGGCCCCCACCCCCAAGATCCCAAAGATCGGGCTGATAAATCTTACATCTGAGACCTGGAAGTCATGGAGTACACTACCAAGTGGTTATTCAACGATTGTAGGACTATCCGGCACACGGAGCAAGGTCCTAGGAGGAAATCTTGTGGTGTAAACATCTGAGTGTGACATCAGCTAGTGCGAGCGTGACAAAAATTCAAGCTCCCCCACGCGCTTCACTGCAGAGCCC
>JBBPRJ010000204.1:0-13158 GCA_038092975.1 Chalciporus piperatoides | reverse complement strand
CCTCTAAATATCTCCCTGAGGACTTCCATTGCGCAGTATGCAAACCACACACTGCACAACTCTCCAGACGAAACCGATGGTAGGTGATGACGATTGAGCGTCACTAGCAACGCTGCGAAGTGACCGACAGACGGCGCTTTTGACAGTTTGGGATACTTGATGGCATGAATTTCCGCCCAGCTCGAGATGTGCCGTGTTACACATCGTTCAGTCCCATCATACGACAGCTTGACTCTATCGCGGAACGGTGGAGTACGTGGAGCGTTCAGGTCAATGGGTCCATTCTGGTATATGGTGCCATCTGAACAAGGAGATGATGTGTCTGATGTGGCAGGGTCTCTGTCTACGAGCATGATGGCTTCCTTTCCCGAAGGATGTCGGATGAACACGAGAAGAAACTCGTGTTGTGACCCAGACATCGCCCGACAGTGTACGATCCTGCGAATTCGACATTCCTTACTAATACTGTCTGGTAGAGCCTGTATGCTGTGAGCCCACAGGCCGGCGGGAGCATTGTATTCTGTGGAAGGAAAGAGTGCGAGAGGAAGTGATTTACTTGAAGAGCTGTGGTCTGTTCGAAGCTTGAGTCCAAGCCGGAGAAAGGCCAGAAAACCCATGTCGCCAAGGATCCTGACGGCACTAGAAATCCGGCAGAAAATAAAATGGTTTCGAGCGGGATGAGCAGCAACGGTCAACCCACTTCGTCTACCACAACATCAAGTCCAAACCGGCTGTAACTTATGACATCAAGGTCCAAAAGGTCTCCGCCCACACCGCTTCCGCTGATCGCGACCGCCCGGCCGACGTGTTTGGTATTGCCCGGTCTATAATTGGACACCAACCTGCCGGCTTAGCGGCCTTCGGTCCCGTAAGCAATACATAACTGAATGAGTACATTCAGCTGTATCTCTGGGCTGCTTACAACCGAATCACGAGAAGGAGCTTGTGCAAATTCCAAGGGAGCTTCGGACCTGAGGCCTGACCTCCTCTGGTCGATCACAAGCTGCTACTTGTCCTGGCCCGAAGAGTCATTCCATCCATCACTGGCACAACCCAAGAGTTTGGTTCCCTTTCCCCATTGTTTCCCCACATTTACTCGCCTCGTTCCCATAGTGCCAGGCCAGCCCGGCTCGATGATGATGGCATAAATTACGTAGAACAAACTCACATTGTGGAAGCCTGCCGTGGCCGACGGCGGGAAACACTGAGACGGGCGGGCGAACAGAACGGGACCACGCTCTATACGGGAGACTACGAAGTATGGGTACAAGAAAGACTGTCTATCTCTAGCGGGGTATATGTATCGTGCACGTGACTAGTAGTAAGCACAAGGCTTACCTTGATACAGCACATAGTACGGTTATCATGATCTCACAGCCAACTCAGTGTCACACCCGGGCCCTAGTATCCCACCGAGCTGCATCAGCAAGCATTGAAAGTTAAAATATTAACTAATATCCAAGAAACAGGTAAGGACTGTGGTAGTGATGGTGGCCCACGGCTCCGGATGTACACAAATGAGCATTAGCTACAGAACAGGATCATGAAGAGACTGGCGCAGAGGTCAAAATCCTCGCCTGAAGATCTCGAGTGCGGAGCATCCTCTGCAGTGTCGCTCCACTCAGAAGGACAGGGGCTCGCTTTGCTTGTCATCTCGAAGCCGCTCGACCAAGTGCTTCTCAGTGAGCCCACCTCCGTAGTGCTTCCTTCGCTCATCAAGCAGCCCTCTCCAATCTCAATCTCCGGGATGAGTTGAAGACTGCCTTTCATGGTGTCACCGAGATCCCCTGCATCACGAGCTAGCTTCTCATGATTCACAGTTATCCTACCAATCTGGGATGTTTGTTCAAATTGTGAGGGGAATTCGCGACTGAATGTAAGGGAGCAACTCACGGACACCCAAAGTACGCATACTAACCAACTTTGGACGATGGGTGAGTATGACGGGCCGTCGGAGATCGCAAGGCACCCACTAGTGGGTGATATTGCTGCTCATTGTGGGCCGTATGACCTCAAGCGGGCAGAGGGTCAAGAACAACATCACGGCTGACCATGTCAGGCTTGCTAACGCATGTCGATGAGAGAGGCTTACCTGAAATCGCGAACAGCGACAGCGTTGAGTCCCGGAGGACTGCCTGCCCAACACCACGCCGTGTCCAAGTGTCCCGTACTTGGGTTCCCGCAGTTCTGCACATGCTGCCTCGATGCTGTCCTCGCTTGGTTGCAGGAAGCAAACACATGTCATGTGAGGCATAGAATTACGCAGCCTATTGTCAATTCGACCCGGACATGAGAGTGAGTGTCTGAGGAAAGAGCAATTAAAAATCGCTCGAAGAGTATGTATCAGGTAAGACTCCAGGTTGATCCTCCTTTTTCTTGAGTTGGGGTAACCGATGGTCGTTCCTCAAACATTCAGGTGGGTCAACAACGTGAAGTCCAGGAACCCTTGCTTGCGACGGAAGACGCCGGTTCTGCCATGTCTCACAAAGATGGACGTCACCGGGAATCCATGTGCCTACGAGATAGTACGTCAGGGTAATCGGGTGGTGATAAAACAACGGACGAACCATATAATGATGAGCATTCATCTTTTTCCAGTCGATACCGACCAGTGGGTCCCGAGGCAATACACATAAGAACTGGGGTAATGAGGGAATAGCTGGGAATATATCCGCTGTACCTTTGACTCAACGGACCCCGAGTATTCTGTGTTACATTGGACAGTGAAGTGGAGGGGCGTTTTCTCATGTTCATGTTTAAATGGGCTGTAGAGAACGATCAGCCCGTGCCGGCTCCTTGGGGAACCCCTTCAACATAGACGGTCACTCTTGCTCCAGGCTACGAAGATATCAGCAACCAGACCTGCGCAAATGAACGGGACATACCTCAACGCTTGTAACATCTCGAACATAGTCAGCTGCTTTGGCTGCGGCCAGCGCTTCCCGGTGATTTCCAAATTGGATGGGGTTGAATTGAAGGGAGGTTTTGAAACGGGTTGCCCTTGGATTATGTAGAACGTTGGGTAGACTCTGGGTTTGGTGGAGGTTGAAAAAACCTCATTGAAAGTTGGTGGTCAACAGGCGTAATGCATGTGCTAAATTAAGACGGGCCTGCTTCAGACTTGCTCAGAGACAACTGCTCGCAGCTCAGAGGTTCCAGCTTCGCTTCAACTCAGTGGTCCCATGTCTCTGCTGGTTGGATTGTACACATCTTGGGCGAGTGGGTTCGATATGCCACTGTTCCATCTAGAATCGCGACCACCCACCGGAGCAGTCTTCCTAGGACCTAGAACCAGCTCCCTGTATACGAATCTCGCCCACCTTCGTGGGTGCCACCATCGCATGAGGAGGCTGACCTCGGTAAGTAATTCGAAATACACATAGACATGCGCTAACGTTTAGGTTCTCAAGGATACCCCGGATTTCACCCGCCGTACCCTGGGCAAGATGAGGATCTCTTGTCGGGGGCCAATGTCAAGGACGGTTTTTTATTCAGTCCATGCGTCCAGGTAATTCAACAGATGTTATCTCTCACACACACGCCTCACCCGTCGTCAGTCAGAGGCTCAGAGCTCTATGAGGTCGCTGAAACTCTGCAAGTTGGATGCGAATTCCGAGCAAGAACATATCTTCGACAATGAGACAGTTACACAGTTAGAAAACATCATGCACGAGATTTTATCTCGCCGTGCTGAGAGCATACCCGCCATTCAGTGAGTTTGCCTGTTGGCGTCATGCGACTTCGCCCCTTATTCAACCCGTAGACCGTGGCCATTCAAGATAGCCTCGCGTGTCACTCTTAATGATGCAAAGCGCCAGGCATGGTTCGCGGACCTCGCGAATGACGGAGTCCCTCTGCACAAGCTGGGCAAAGCGTACCGCACAGTGCGAAAGGGCGCGATCTTCTCGATCTGTTGCAGTCGAACAGCGTGGCAATTTCTCGTGCGGTATGGTTTTTGCGGGTATTTGGTACGAACGAGACGGTTGGTCTACAGATCACTTGGCTATCGTGGTTCTTGAATGAGTTTTGCAGGTCGGTCTGCGCAATAAGCCGAACTACAATCCTATCCAGTAGAGTGTTGGTTGGAAGAATGTCACCACGAGTTATTTGAAGAAACAACTCGCCGAAATTGTCCTTCCTAGTGCACCATGTCTGGCAGTGAACACCAAGCGAGTGTTCAAAGGCGTCCTTTTGGATCCTGAGACCCGGGATCGATGGACTTCGCGCTTCTCACAGTGGTCAGTACCGCCGCATATCTAATTTTTCTCGCTGATGTAAGAATCGACAGCCTTCATTTACTTCGGTCGTTCTATGCGGAGGGCCTGGTCGACAAACGCACGTTTCTGGTCTGGTTGGCCCAACGAATGACGGCGCGTAGCCTTGCCAAGCCGGGTTTGTGGCCCACCTCGTTGATGAGCACCTGAACGGAATGCTCGCCATCCGTGCCCTCACCAAGCTAGCCGCCGACGCATGCCTCTCCAAGCCTTCCGAGGTAAGTGGTTGCTTTGACTGTATGTGCTTTGACTGTATATCAACCTTTCTCACCAGATTCGAAGATTCGTTCATTTGCTCACGGACAGCTCGTCAAGTTGGATGGTTTATTGGTGACCCTCGTACAAGTGAACTGATTGGCTCGATACGAACGACGTAGCTGCTGGGAGCTCGAACCTTCGATCGGTCTCGGCCCTCTCCGGGAAGCTCGTCAAGGATGATCTGTTCGGCTATGCAACCTACATCCAAAGACTCGTGGCCCCCGGCCTTTCTTGTTGTGAGGTAATCCGCGAATCATCCATCCGTACTCGAACTTGACAATTCATGAAGGCAGCCGAATCTGCGTCGAAACATCGCGATTTCCTGCGCTGGATTCCACCCCACAACCCAACGTCCTCGCTAATACATGAGCGCAAGCTAATCTGTCAGTGAACGGGCAATGAGACGCGAGATGCGGGCTGTCTCGCCGTTCGTGTTCGGTGGTACGTCATTCACTCGATAACAGAGTCTTCACTCACACAGCACCTTGGCACAGGAAAACTGTCGCAATCATTTACCTCCCCATCAGCTCTGCACGACAGGTGCTGCGCTGCACGGCGTTTCGAGCAGGTCAAAGTATACAAGGAATGGCTTCTGTCAAACCACAAAAAGTTTGCCGGTGGGTAAATCTTTCAGTAGTCTATTTTTCTCGCACAATCTCATGCTTTGTAGATCTGATAGTTTCGAAGAGGCTGTCGTTCTGGAAACGTACGGCGTGGTGGTAGAGTTGTTGTGCTCCACGTCTTGCTGTGGTTCGTTGCTCGAAGTGAGTGTAGCGAACCATCGTCCATGTAACCAAACCGACGCCCTCAACCGACAGCTGAGCCTTTCAGTGCTATCCCAGATGTCGCATGCGGTCGTCGTCGCGGGCGTCGGCGAGGTTTTTCATCACTTTGCCGCTGCCTGGAACTCCTTGAATGCAGCGAGCACCGTCACGAACGCCCTGTATTCCGCCCACGTAGTTTGGAGAAATCGAGGGATGCAAGTTCGGTCGCTTGCACCACTCGTCGGAATGGACGGGGGTCGCCATCTCGACGCAGCTGCGAGAGTGCTCGCGGCTTCGGACATACCTTCGTTTGCTCGTGTGAGTTTATCTAGCTATTTTAGCAGATATGCCCTGATTTTCCCTAGGCCCTCGCACCTGAAACCGCCATGGGCGGCACGGTCCCGCAAGTGCTGCCCGAGATACTGCTACTCGCGGAAGATCCCAAACCTGACGCCCCAGCGCCTTGACTACGGCTGTCCGCGAATAATACGAATTACTGCCATTAGTCTTGTTCCACTTAGCCTTGGTATGTCTGCTCGTGTCTTGGATAACCATGGAAATGCTGAGACCAAGACAGGCAGGTTGGCATTCCTGTTGCTGATCGACACACTCTACTCCGTAGTTGACGGTATGTCCAGTGCCCCCGTGCCTAAGAAGATGTTCTGACGCAGCCTGCAGAGCTACACATGCATTCAAAATTGGCCTCTTCAAATACTACCCCCCCATCCACTAGAGCAAGCTACCGACCGACCTTACCTCCGAATTCTACGATCAACTCTGCACCTTGTTGCCACATCTACCTCCCAACAAGGCCGTCGCGGATCTCGTGCACGCACACCGCGACACGTCGGGCCAATACGGCTCGCCGGTCCAGAACCGACCATGGGAATGGATCGAGAACCTTGGCGAGCCAGCAGTTGAAGAAGAGGCAACCCGTCGACGCCAAGGCACAATCGAAAACGCTTCCTCTCTTTCGCTCGATCTCTTCGCCGCTAGTCTGATGGGGGACCATGTCATCCGCCCGATGAATGTCGCCGTCGTCGGCGATGCACAGCAAGCGGGTGGGAACATGCGTCTGGAAGGCGACATGCAGCCCTTTGGGGATCGGTTGTCGGGGGAGATTGGAGGTGCAGCGTGAGGTGCAATCGGATGGTGCCGTACTCTCGAGCAGCAAAGTGGAGGCGTTGGATGATGTGCGCCCTTTGCCTATCGTCTGACCTCGCTATTGGGGAGAGCACCATCCATCCAGTCGAAGGGTTTCCCACCCGGAGATAACACGTCAAGATGGCAGAGCCCAGCTGCGACGAACACGACGTCGGTCGCATGTGATGCCGTAGAACAAGGGAGCGCATCCAGTAGATCCGGTAACAGGCGGCAAAAAAGGAAGGCCGATTCAGATGGCGAGGTAGAGGCAGTTAAGAAATCAAAAGGTGCTGGAGCCAAGGTCAAGAAACAATAACAGGATACGATTGTTGCTGGCTACATTTTGTTCCAACTTGGTGCTATGATGCCACATCTTGTAGTGTAAGAACAGTGTATGCTATACATAGTATGAACATATGACAGTCTTCTAGACCCTGTTTCCCTCACCAGCCCCATCACCTGATACAATGCTGTCTCCATCTTGCTTGAGCTCGGCATATGCATCAGCCAGCCTTCGAGAGAAGGTTATGGCTATGTTCCAGTTGGTTGCAAGAGATGGAACAGTAGTTCCATGGGGGTGGGTTGGCTGAAAAACAAAAAGAGTTCCAGGAGCTGCCTTGACGACCACTTTAAGGCCAACATCAACAAAATTGCCCCCACCACCTTGCACATATTGGGAAGAAGGGAGAGCATTGCTACCTGCTTTTGACCGAGTAGCAGACCGGGTAACAAGTCCTGGCAAGAGAGGTTGGGAAGAAGTTGGGGGGGAGACCAAGTCCCTCGCAACACAAAAAGAAAAGGCATAGTCACAGAAAGCTGGATCTATGTGAGACCATCTATGTAGGACAGCTGAGCATAAATCCAATAGAAATATATATAAAAGACTCACGCTGAATAGCCACGAGCTAAATAGATCTCGGGTGGAGACCGCTCGGCTTCTCCAAATGAAAATTGCTTGCCATCAAGAGTAACTTTGAAGCCTGAACCTATGATAGTGGCATTAGATGTTAGATCAACAGCAATGAAACAAACTCACCAGCTTCAACATTGCGGGTTCCAAGTGATGGCAAATCAACTGCATTCCAGCGGTCCATCACATGCCCCAAGACTTCACTGGGCACATAAGTCTTGATCAGGTTCCAGCATAGAGCAGATGCCCCAATGACCTCTTCATCATGAAGTATCTGGGTTTCATTATCCAAGTTCTTTGTAAAGCTCTTGGCCCACCCTAAGACACGGGCATGGCGGGGCCCCATATTCAAGCCCACCTGTGCCATATGACCTGGATGATTAGGCTATACAAAAGAGTTTCAGCTGTTCTTCTGTCTCTAGTGAAATTGATTTACCCTGATATTCCGCCTCTCATGGCAGGCATCGTCTACCACTTTCTTTAACCATGCAAAGAGAGAATCTGTGATAGATAAATCTGAGGCGATGTTGCGGATAACCACCAGCTCAATCCTGGGTTTTCCTATGATAGATGTTTAGAGATGATGAAAAAAGAGAATAAACACTCACCATCTAGGCCATCACCAATGAAAACAACTGATTTATTAATTGGGACAATCAGAAATCCCTGATTTTCTGTTACCAGCTGAAAAGGTTGGTTTGGGGGTAGAGTGGGATCCCCTTCAACCTCAACCATATACTTCTGGATACCAAAAGGAGGTTCCTGGCATCTTTGTCGGTAACAAATCTCAATGGATCCAGCACCTGTTTGAATGTCAAAGGAGTTGGTAGAACTTTCAGCACATCGGTCCAGAACACTGTATGGTGTGGACCGAAAAAGCTCATCGGCCTAACCATATCAGAAACCATCCATCAGCGAGTAAAAAGAGCTTACAAGCCTGCGTTTTTCCCAGTGAGACGCCTTCTGGTGAGTCTGAACCATGGTTTTGAGATTGTCCAGTGCATCACGGCACGGGGTACGATCAGCGGTAATTCTTCTTCCCCGTTGAATAAAATCATCAAGCTATAGATTACAACATACTGCTCATTAAGCCTCCAACACTAGCAGGTATTTACTTACTGTCATGGCTCCATCCTGTGATAGGCTCTGTGTTGCATTCCGCAGAATACTCTGCAAACTTTCCGAGGAGTTCCGAAGATCATCCTCGGTTAGCTGGACCAGGAGGTTGGTGATGCTGATAAGATAATCTTTGACTGCCAGCCACCCAAGAAGCAAGGGCAGATATCTGAGCATGGTCAATCATCGTAACTGAAAGCTTACTTACATGCTAAGTGATTCTGGCGCTTTGGCATTGCTGATGGTGTGTGCAGTGAGAGATAGAACACATGGGTGGAGCCACTGGCAAAGACTCACTGTTAGTCTGTGATCGCTGTTGGATGGTTGAGGAGGGCGCTGATCAGCAGTGTTGAATAGAAAATCAATGGGATGGAATTTCTGGGAGCGAGGTTCTCACTGTTGTTGTTCGAGAGATATGGCTGTTAGAAGACAAGTTGCAGTGTGTTTGGGTCTCATCGGAGGCCCTCTGGCGAAAACAGCAGTAGACTATGGCATGCATGTTTCTGTTAGGACCAACTTAATGCTCATCGACGCGCTTTCTTTCATGATTCCTCTGGTACCGAAGAAGGCCCAGAAAATAGGGCGAGCCTCTGGCAGCCGCGGAAGCGGAACGGGGGGCTTCTCTCCCTCACCCTGTGAGCAACCCGCCGGTTTTCTTTGCATACAGGTACTCAGATGTAAGGATCCTTGTTCTCGTGACAAAAATGCCTCCTGCGACCCGTGAGCTACAGTTCCGTCACCTCACCGAAGCCATTATGGTACTGATAGGCTTTCGTTCATCCCCATCATCCCTTTTTCACTCTTGAGCACGAGACACCATACCCCCGTGATCAAACGCAGTCCAAACCCCGTTGTTTGATGTGTATCTTGCGCTCATGAGTTCATTTTTCAGCCACTGTCTTTAACGCTGATTTCAACGCGAGCTACTACGTACGCTTCGGGCCCAGTCCAAATCAAGCTTGGGTTCGTCGCTCCACCGAATATGCATCCGTTGATGGGCTTCGATGAAATCTTTGGCGAGCTCGTCAAGCGGTCGCATCCAAGCCTTGTGTCTGTCCCGCCCGTGAGTATTGTGTTCATTATCTCGATGGATCACGGCTTAAACCGCCATAGACCGAAGGTATCGGTTCTCTCCGTTCCCATCTGACTGGCCCCGCATTCGAAGACGATGGTGGAATCAGTTCCGACGAAGAAGACAGTAATTCAGAAGAAGATGACGATGACAACGGACCAGTTCCTCAACTTACCCGCCTCTACATACCGCCTCCTGTCATACACATCAATGCCAGTCCAGGAGGTAACGATGAGACGCCAGTTACTGCACGACCATCCCGATGGAGTTGACACCGACGCCCACGACACCAGCATTGCGCGGTAAACTCCCAAAGGTATTCCCTCGACGGCCACCACTCTCTACTCCACCTGGGACGCGAAGCTTCTGTTTCACGTTCGCCGTTACGAAACATCGTTCAAGGTCCAGCTCACCATACTCGATTGGGACACGCTCTCCTCGAACGACCACGGCGGGGATGCTCGGTCCGACGTTTCGGAGCTTGTGAAGTACGCGCCACAGCCCGATACGGGATTGTACGGTGAAGAAAACATCGGAAGTCATGCAGTGAAGAAGTTCCATCTTCCACTGGTGACTGCCAAGGAGATGGCATGGGAGGCGAAGCATAACCCTGTGCTTCATTTCAGGTTTGGGGTTTTTCCTCTCTTATCTCGGGGGTGAACCTTGACCTTACTTTACAGAGCAAAGTTTTAGCCGTACGGTGCACTCCGTCAACGATTCTGGGCGCAGTATCTCAAACAGCACGATACTGATGGCGAGAACACCCTTTCATATCTCGAGCTAACATCAATTCGCTCGGCTCGACACTCTCTGCGCAGACCACCGGCCCGTTTTTCACCCGATTTGGCAGGAGAACATTGGAGGACCTGGACAAGCTCATGATACCCGGGGTGATCAGGTGCCTGGAGAATGAGCTATGTAGACCGAGGAGCAGGAAGAAACGGGGGGACAGCTTTGCGGACAGCGGCTCCTCGCCCATGCCGCTGGAGAACGGCGAAGAAGGGGATACACGTGTCCCCGCACAGTTCTTCCTGGGCCTTCTAGACTTTTGTGGGCCCCCATTGAGCACCATGCTCGCCGACGAATCACCGACGGAGAATCATGCATGGCTACACCCATGCCCACGGAATCGTTCCCGACGGAACCGAGCGAGAGACCGCTGGCCTACATCTTCAACAGGTTGGTCAATGCCCCCGTCGTCCACCCGGCAGTTCACGCACCCATCATCTGATCCAGAGGGTACCCCTTCCGGCGGCGGTCTGTTCAGCTCTTCCGTAAATGAAATCGAAAGCGGAAGTGGACATCGTGACGCATCTGGCGATCTGTGCAGCCCAGGATTGGGCCAAAGTGGATCGCATCATCGTAGGGAACTTCGTAACTCCAAGTCAGGCCCAGAGGAAATGGTATACAAAGGTGATCACCAAGGTGTCGAGCGGGAATTACAAGCTTGGTGCGGTATGTGGCACTTACCGCTCAGTTATTGGGATGAACGGTTGGCCGTCCGTTATTGCTAGAACTCGGCGACCATCATGGCGCAGAACAGGACGGCTGGTTAGCTTGAAGAAGAGAAAATGCAGGTATACGTCAGACCCGGGATTCGGTTGCTGTACACGGTAGGTTGTCTGTGTCAGTACGAACGATGTTCCGGATGGTTGACAGACGCGTGCTTCAGGAAGGATGGAAGGTGCACGCGGTGAGTCAATATTCATCTTCGTCGTCGCACAGTCGCATGAGGCCGATCGTCGTCTGCAGCTTGTCGCTCACTCAGATTGCTGCCGATCAAGCAGGGTAGTAAATATGACTCGCCAACCTCAGTGTGGGACGAGTTTTTAGACCCCATGGATTCATCCAGTGTGTATGTTCTGTGGTCTAGATGACGTGCTAACAATCACCGCTGTCTTTCGCCAGAAACATTCAACCAGTTCTTTTTCGGTGAGTTCCTCCGCCTAATTCAATATTCTGCAGAGGTTCAACCATAGTCACGTCCACCTCGAAGGTCGAAGTCGCGTCGAAGTCACAACGAACTGTACACCTCGACCCGCTTCGACTCAGTTCGCGGCAACACTAATGCCTGACTCGGGGCGTTCTTTCTCCGCCTGGAGATCAGCAACGCGGTCTTGCGAAGGGATTTGATAGAATCAAGAGCTTTGGTATATCTGCACGACATGGTATGAATGAGATAATAGACATTGCGCGAGGGACGTACCCCGTGGCCTCGAAGATACCGTCGAATTTCTCTTCAGAGCAGAAGGCTCAGCAAGTGGACAGTCAGATTCCTCTTGATGACAGAAAATGACATTCTCGTCAAAGGAGGGTATCCCCCGGATGGCGAGTCTGTTGAAATACGGCTGGTGCGTGGTCAAGTGCTACTCAAGCGTAGGTTCACAGCAAAACAACGAAAAAGGCTAGAACAACGACGAGTCCACCGTCGAAGGCGACGAGGAAAAGGAATCGGGACGCATGACACTAGAAGCGCGGCAGGCGCGTGTCATGATGCATGTGAGTCTTGCGCAGTGGTCACAGATAGCGAAGGGAGCCTACTTGGAACTAGTTCGAGTGGGCCTACAGTCCTCCCTCTACCGACACTCTCTTGGCTTCCAGTTCCTTCACCTCATTGAGCTCAAACATCTGATCAGTCAGTCTAGATCTTTGAGGATGACACGCGGATGTCTCACCTTGGCTTCCTGCGCTCCTTGCTATTCCACGAGATCATCCTGGGTACTCTTCATAGCGTCCTTAGAACCAATGCATCCCTCGCACTCGTCGCCACATTGTTACTCACCTTCTTCGCGTTGATCTTGGCAGTCCAAGGCTGCAGCTCTTTCTGCTTCGCCTCGATCTGATCATGGAACACTTGCGTCCTGTCTGTCACCGCAGAGTGTCGTGCATCAGTCGAGCCATAGTAGCATAAAAATAGAGAAGAGAGACAACACGCACCTTTCAAACTATCTCGGATACTCTCCAGAACGTCCTCCTCTTTCCTCAAATTTAGCTCGTGTTCCTCGATCTCAGCGCGCTTCCACTCGATCTTGGCGGCGCTCTCTTCAATTGTGCGTTCGGCCTCGGCTCTGGAATGTTCGTCCTGGGAAAGGTAAGAGTCAGTTTGGGTATCACCAAGTGACATCACAGCAACTACTTCTTGAAGCGCCTTCTTCAACTTCTTTGCTTTGTTGCTTGCATGCATATGCCTCTCGTCGAGGCTCACGGCTCGCTTTTCGTGAGCAGTGGGGTCTTTGAGGGCTTCTTCGGCTGCGGTTTTGATTTCCTATACATGGAATGAGCAAACAAGGGCTGTCAAGGGCTCGACTGGATGACTGATGAAACAAACAGACCTCATATGCCGTCTCACGCTCTACAAAATGCTGTTCTAACATCTCCAAGTGGGTGACATCATCCTTATTCCTCTGTCTCAGCGTCTAACTCTTTCTGGAGCCTCCCCTATCATACAACCGTCGCCAACGTCAATATCGATGTCACACGCATGAAGTCCGAGGACTCACAATCTCTTTTTAAACTTGGTTTCGTTCTCCAAGCATTTCCAGAGATACCACTGCCAAAGCCTACTCAGCACCCTCTCATGGTTGTTATGTAGCCACAAGTATCGAGCATTTCCTTTCTCTG
>JBBPRJ010000203.1:0-13166 GCA_038092975.1 Chalciporus piperatoides | reverse complement strand
CATCCCCAAAGTCGCCTGCGGCCTCCATGTAGGCGAATATCACCTGCGGGGTGATAATTCGGTTCGTAGGATCATTGATAGTCTTCACATTGACTTCGAGAGGGAGAAGTCTCATTGTCAGTGCACGCAAACGTTTGACAAGCTCTGTGAATTCGTGTCATCTCGGGCCTTCCATAGGCATGAAGTTGTACACACTTGTGAGAGTGTCTGGAGATGGTTTCTTCCGTTCATGAGAAACCATCCGGGCATGTTCGTCGTCCGTGTCGCTATCGTTGAACATTCTTCAATTGATGTCGTTGAAGTTGGCCAACTGGTGAGTGACTACGGGGTGGCTGTGTGACAGACACAACTCTCATCTTATCCACGAACGATGCCCGTCAGTATACAGCGATGTCAATGACCGTAGTGACACTGATCATGTACATGTCCAGGCCTATCACTCATCCTTGAACGAAGCAGATGATCCCAGACAAGTGGGCAACATGTCCGTCCTGCCCATCAAGACCAAAATCCGTGGTCCAGCACCAGTCGGTATGTTTCCAACCCCACATACTGAGTCTCCAACCAAGACGCGTTTTCAGCCGATCCTGAGCAAGCTGATATCATTGACGAAACACTTGACCTCTTCCGAGCAAATTCACTCTTTCGCAACTTTGAAATCAAGGGTCCTGCGGATCGTCTGCTCATCGTGCTCATCCTCTTTGTCTCAGACTGTCTAGCCAAGATCGGTACAGCCAAGACTGTCCCGACACAGATCGAGGCTTCTAAGATGCTGAACACTCTTTCTGTGGACAGCTTTCCTATCCCTGGTGACGCCAACTTTGCGCTGAACTCGCATTACGCTCCCCCGGGAAACCGAGCAGACGCGGGTAAGATTTAGAGATCAATTTAAACTGCCACAAGTTAACCGCTTGGATAGACTATCTCCGTACCTACCTGACGCAGGTCCGTCAAGAACTAGCTGCGCGACTAGTGGAACGGTTGTATGCAGATGGTAGCGGGAAGCCAAGCAAGTGGTGGATGGCCTTCCAGAAGAGACGATTCATGAACCGCAGCTTGGGTTCATGAATGACGTTGAAATCCAACCAGCATCAAGCATCTCTGTATTAATCCTGGACTCCACAATATACTAGTGTTTTCTCCTTTCATTAGGATTCTTCCTCCCATAGCCAATCTTTGGCATGCCGTCTTTGCCTCCTGGCTTCCCCTTCGTCGGGCCACCGAGTATCCCCGGTATCCAGTCGGGGTCTGACCAGCTGCCTACAGCAACGCCACCTTCACCACATCTATCCACCAGTCCCTTGATCATTCGCTGCTCTTCTCGTTCTTTCTTGCCGTCTGCTCGCTTTTTGGCACGCATATACTCCAGTTGATCCTCACGAAGAATTAGGCCCTCCCCTGGGCCTGACTTGGCAGACCCAGGCTTAGGAGCAGGTATCGAGTACTTGCTTCCGCGTAACTTGTACTGGAAGTTCTTTTTGAGATGTATCTCCATGACGGGAGCATCTGAAGCGGCGTCCGGAGAGGAAAGAGTCACCGATGCTCTCATCAGCGTTGGATTTCCGCATGAAGGACAGAATTGCTTCGAGTTGTCCTTGCAGATTCTGGATGACGGTCATTAACCCGAATTCGAAATGCAGCGACTGGACTCACTTGAAACAAGCGTGACATCGGAGGACCCATGTCTTCACTTTTTGTATTCGTTTACCTTCTGTGCCCACTAGCGCCAACCCCATTTGAAGCAGAACGTTTTGCATGGCAAAATCGGCAGTCATGCAACCGGCCAAAACTTGTTCTTCGTCGGCTCGTCGTCGGGTTTTGGGATCGTCGGCCGATGAAGGAAGGAGGTCAAGAGCCTTGGACTTGTGCAACGCGACGTTGTCAGGAGTTATCCACTCTCCTTCCCCATCGTCTTCATCGCTTGGATCGTCGAAAAGCGCTGTTTCAGGTGTGGGTTTTGGAGCAGTAATGGAGCTGGATTCCGGAGGACTGGTTTCTGAGGCGTCTGATTCGTTTTCAGGGTGCGGACCATCTGAGGGATTTTCTACTGATAGGCCTTCTGTTGCGCGTGTAAGATCATCCACGTCCTCGGCTGAGAGGGTTTGTGGCAACGGTGGCTGAGAGGAATCAATCTGCTCCGATTCCGCAGACGGATCTGGGGCATTCTGCGCATCACCTTGACCAGGTGCATGCGGTACCTCTCCGTTGACAGACTACGACCTGGCGGTAAGAAATCATGTGCAACAGATCTATACAAACACTTGCCTCCTTCTGGCTCCCCAGTAACGCTTTTTCCTCCGCTTGCAGTGTATGGGTCAGGGCGATGACACAAATATCCGCGTGGGACAGGACAGCATAATCACCCGTCTTTTTCGCGAGCTGAATCACTGGGGACGGCCCGGTGAGCAGAACATGGGTGAACACGGGACCTGGCAAAAACAACCTTGAGCGAGTGATGCAGGATCAGGATTCCGGATGTTGACTCGGACACCCGTGGAGAGCCCCAGCTGCTCAAAGTGTTCCCGTGCACGTTTATCTTTGAGTTCGTCCAATACTTGGGGGACGGTGAGGTATGTCTCTGCTAGTCCGCGAAGAGGAGATAGAGAGAGAAGGGGTCCCGAATCTAGGACTAGATTTTTGCAGCGTTGGGACATGGTGTAGAGTAAAGACGATCACGATCTAATCTACCGTGAGAACAAGCAGTGATCTGCTCCGATTTGTGCTCGGCCGATCATGTGGAGGGTACTTATAGACGGCAAGATCGACGGTCAGAATTCATATCTCAGCCATGGCACCCAAACAGTAAATCCCTCTACAGATCACTGAAAACTCGCTCATAATTCATCCAGGTATCGCATCGTCCTTCTCCCCGGTGATGGAATCGGTAAGATCTTATCACCCTCGTGTTATCTCCACACTCACACCAGCCCCATCAAGGCCCCGACGTCGTCGCACAGGCTACCCGAGTTCTCAATCTCATCTCCGAGACTTCCTCCGCAGTAAACTTCAATCTCGAATCCCACGACTTTGGAGGCATCGCCATCGACAAGCACGGCAACCCTCTGCCAGAATCCACTTTGCAAGCTTGCAAGGAGGCAGATGCCATATTGATGGGTGAGTCGACTCTGTGATCGTCCATCCCGGAACCCCGTTTCAACGTCCAAAAGGTTCGGTCGGTGGTCCCAAATGGGGTCCCGAGGCCAAAGTTCGCCCCGAACAAGGTCTCCTCGGAATCCGCAAAGAACTTGGCTTGTACGCCAACGTCCGACCTGCCAACTTTGCTTCCGACTCTCTGCTCTCATATTCCCCGTTGAAACCAGAGATCGCCAAAGGTGTTGACATGATCGTCATCCGTGAACTCATCGGTGGTCTCTACTTTGGTCACCGCGAAGAGCAGGGCGACGGAGACAGAGCACTTGATACCATGGTTTACACCGTTCCCGAGGTCCAAAGAATCACGCGCGTCGCAGCGCAGATCGCTTTGGCTGCAAACCCGCCTCTTCCCATTCACTCGATCGACAAAGCCAACGTCCTGGCCAGTTCAAGACTCTGGAGGAAAGTCGTCAACGAGACCCTGCAGAAGGAGTACCCTCAGCTCACGGTCGACCATTACTTGGTCGACACTGCCGCGATGCTGATCGTTGCCAGTCCCAAAAAGCTGAACGGTGTCATTCTCACTGAAAACATGTTCGGTGACATGTACGTACCCCGGCGAACATGGTGGTGGACGTCTATCTGATGTTTCCTGTTTCTAGTCTGTCTGATGAGACCAGTGTTATCCCTGGTTCTCTCGGCCTCTTGCCTTCTGCATCTCTTGCAGGAGCACCTTCATCCCCCTCATCCCCATCCTTCAAGCCTACCTCTGGTATCTACGAACCAATCCACGGTTCTGCACCAGACATTGCTGGCAAGGGTATCGCCAACCCCATCGGAACTATCCTTAGTGCTGCAATGCTTCTGCGGTACTCCCTCGGTCTCGAGAAGGAAGCTCAAGCTGTGGAAACAGCTGTTCGCAAGGTTCTCGACGACGAGAGCATTGGTGGATACGGCACGAGAACAGCCGATTTGGGAGGCAAGGCCACCACTGTTGAGTTGGGTGACAAGGTTATCGAAGTACTCAAAAAACTGCTTTGAGTACACGTATTGAGCACGAATGTACGATGGTGCCGTGGGTCTTACCACTAAATATTGCTTGAAACTTCCCGTCGCTTGTGGACCAGCCAAGGGTGCATGCGAATGAGAATGTCCATTTTCGATCGAGGAGAAATCCAGCATATATAAAAGAGAGGCACGGAGCAACCGCCAAACCAGCAACGGTCTTGTATCTACCTTGGCCTAAAACATGTTTGCCAACTTGCTCGCAGCGACCTTTGCATCCAGTCGCGGCCTCGAAGGCTGAACGCGCATCGACTGCGACATGTTTGTCGGTGTCAGATGCCCAAGGGGATCAAAGGCGTGATGTTGGGGAGCAATCGTCGGTGGTGCAGACAGTGGGCCAAGGAGGGGATCTGTACCGGCAAGGGGATGGATCGCTGATGAAGACGCAACAGTAGCCGACTGTATCGTTCCACCAAGCGGTCCCTGAGGTAGTGAAGGCGAAGAAGATGAAGGTCCAGCGACTGGAAGTCCAAGCAGTGATGGTGGTGGTGGTTTCACGAACATGGATTGAGTCCCATCTCCGAATCGACCACTTTGAGGCGGCGCAGAGATAGGCGGCGACAATGGAGCGGTAGAGCTCCGTATAGTGGATGGCCCTGCGACTGGTGACTGTGGCACGGGAGTATGCTGTCGGAGCGCAGGTTGCGTCGCCGGAGCTGTACTCGCGGAGAAGCTGGATTGCTGTTGGATGGGTGGTGCCGTAGCTGCGGGTCTCATCAAAGGTCGGGTATCATCTTCCAGTGGCAGGATGACAGAAGGTTTGGGGTAACCGTTCGGTTTCGGTGGCGCAACTTTTGAGTTGGCGTTCTCGACATCCGTCTGAAGAGCTTCGAGTTCTCTGAGCAACTGCTTCTCATACTGGATGGAAGAGCGCGCGTGCTCGATCAAAGCAGCCGTGATATCATCTGTCACTGTCTTGGTGTGCGTTGCCAAAGCTCGATGGAGGTTCTGGGAGATGCCATTGGCACGTTGTGCGAGCACTTGCTCGTATTTGTTCGCCTGCGAATAAATCAAGGGCCCGCAAATAATGCGTGAATAAATCTCTCACCTCCTCCAACTCTTCCAGTGCCTCATCGACACGCTCAGGTCTGATACTAGAGCTCGCCTTTAACCTCTCAATGTTCCTCCTCTTTGAAATCGCAGCTTTGACAGAGGCTTGGTACTCCTCCAA
Organism: Chalciporus piperatoides; assembly: GCA_038092975.1. Taxonomy (NCBI): domain Eukaryota; kingdom Fungi; phylum Basidiomycota; class Agaricomycetes; order Boletales; family Boletaceae; genus Chalciporus; species Chalciporus piperatoides. The sequence goes on along the minus strand of JBBPRJ010000203.1, from coordinate 7,837 downwards.
GACGACGGCTCGCTGCAGCAGTGCCTCTTTGGCGGAACGCGCGTTCAAACCTTGGTAGCCAAACGAATCCCCGATGACTACACACTCGCTTATGGACTGTGCTTGATCGAGGTCAGCGAGGGTATGCCACGCCCTTCCCAATTTTCGTAGTGCATTTCCCAGTAGGGGATGAGCCTCCGTGGATGCAACATTGACAAGTTTGTTTCCCATTTCAGCATGCGCTGTGGATAACGCTATTGCGCCATCAGCTCCAATCACATACATCAGCGGAAATGAAGCTTACATCGTCGCGTCATCGCAAGCTTGTCGATAGCCTTTGCAGCTTCAAAGAATTGTGTTTCCAGTTTGGTGAGCTCGAATCTGGCACGTTGAAGCCCTTCATCTTCATCGGGTATACCTCGACGCATGAGCCCAAATCCAGAGCTCGTTTTCCGTCTTGGACGAGGCATTGGCTGGTACCCAAAGTCACTCTCAATGAATGACCGTAAATCCTCATCATGCATGACAATGGGGTCCTCGCATATCCGAGTTAACCATCTCTGTAGCATGATTCGTACCAGACGGTCGTCTTCTTCGTCAGTAGGCGCCGAGGTCTGGGAGAGGGGTAGAGCGGGGATGATCGTATGCGGACAATTGTTCAGCAAAGCCTCGTAGAATTGCTGGAACTCGACAAATGAACGAGAGACATTGCGATATGTGGTTCCCGTGAAATTAGATAGGTTTGTCTAGGAACAGGGATAAAAGAAAAATATTAGATGGATACCTCCTGGTCTCAACTGGCTACACGCACCTGGGCATCAAGCTTTATGAGAATATCCCTTCTGTTGCGGTCCAACCCAGTGATCCGCACACGAAGATATGGCTCCTTCTTTTCGTATTTGACCCCGTTTGAACCTACGGCAGTGTGTGGCGAGACAAGACCAGGTTCTGGTGCTCCATAGATTTTGGGCTCTTTTCCGAATGGACTGTCTGATTCTATCTTCTGTGTGATGACAGACGAAGGTGACGCGCGAGGGAGATTGGGTATTGGGGAGTTGGGTTCATGAGGCGTTGTTGGCCACGGTGGGTTCGTCTCGGTGTCGCCATTCGCAAAGATGGAGGTCGTCGAGTTGAGTGGGTCGAACATGGCACAGTCTTCGCCGTCCGTTCTTGATCTTACAGGACACAGAGTACAGTGCAACCTGTCCAGACGAGGAAGAGCACATAAATCGCATTATATAATCACACAGCCCCAGCCGACGAGTAAATAGCGCATAAAGTTAAGCAGGATCTGCGCATGGGTAAACCTCTACACCTCTCTTCCGTCTACCATGTTGAGGGGTAGCATGTGTCCCATACGTAGGACCTTCGTCCGAAGGTACTTGTCTAGATCTGCGCCGTGCACCATATTCCCACCAATCATCGTGACACCGGGCGCCTGATCCTCGCGCCCTCCCGAAGACGTCGTCGAAGTCGATTCAGTTTGGCACCTCCATGACCTCGGTATCATCGATACCCGCTCAGCCACCCTCAGCCCCTCCTTCTCGAGTGCCATGACTTTGTCCGGGTTGTTCGTCAACAGCCGGATTCCTTCACCTTGCTCTGAACCCAATCTTAAATCCCTCAAGATAGCTGCCGCTATCTCGTAACCACGTTCATCTGCCTTATGCCCAAGCATGAGATTGGCGGTGACCGTGTCATGGCCAAGGTCTTGCAGGTTGTAGGCACGAATCTTTGACAACAAGCCGATTCCGCGACCCTCCTGCCGGAGATAGATGACGGCGCCCCGTCCGGGTATAGTTGCCGGAGATGAAGGAGAAGTCGAGACATGGATTGGTTGTGAAATAAGGCGGATAGCCTCGTCGAGCTGCTCTCCACAGTCGCACCGCATGCTTCCGATAGTCTCACCAGTGAAACATTCGGAATGAATACGGACGAGTGGTAGCGGTGCATCAGGGTGTCGACGGAATTGGTCTACCGGTCGTGAAGCGATTTTAATTTCAGGGGTGAGTCTGCCTACGTAGGCTCCCCTGAGAATTCGATCTTCTTCTGTTTCATCGGCGCTCCAGACAGCGTCAAGTGAGTGGCTGCGTATGGGAGGTGCGGAGGATTGGGCATCCGCCGAATATTGTATAGGGTCAACGACGATCGCAAGGTGCTCCTTGCTATCGCTGTTGTTATGATAGAGGTGCAAGAATACGGTTCCGTGAGGGGTGGGTATACGGGTGCGCGCCATGCACTGAACTTGAACTCCTGAGGAAATGGAAGTAACCGGATCGATGGAAGCAGGGATCGATACCGGTTCCGGTTTGCGAGATATCGAGGGAGGGAGTGTCTCGGGGGGTTTTGCAGGATCAGGGAGATTCTCCTTGCTCTCGAGAACTTGTTGCTGGGTCTGCAAGCGCAGCCTTCTGGGGCCCTGCTTGCTCACACACGGTGCATGCCTGTGACTTGGGGATATACCCCAGTCATCCTGGCGTCTTGAACGTTCTGGGCTGTATGAGGGTGATATATGGGCTGCATGACTGGAGTGGTTGCGAGTCACATGAGGACCAGACGCGAATGCAGCAGCGAACATCAAAGAGTCGAGTGTCTCGTCCCTTCTTGGGTGGGAACGCTTCTGTGACCGGGAGCGGGAAAAGAGATCGTGGATAGCATCTGACTCTGCACTGAAATGGGATGAGAGTATTGGGGATTCTGCCAGAGCCATAGGGACGACGAGGGAGCAGGAAGAAGCGAGGATTCAGTGGGGAGATATCTGTGTCGAGGTTGCTGGGGTAGAACTTATAACTCGGGTCCCATGCCAGAAAAAAACAATCAAATTATAATAGCTCGTGGTAATCTATACACCGAATGGCCGGACTCGTGATAAAACTGGACTGACATCATTGTCGATGTTTTACTATGCACTGCGGGTACCTTCACGGTATTTATTATGCTTATGAACCGCATCAGTCCTCCCATGCAGCTTGACATAACGCTCGGTCATCCATCGATCAGGCATCAGTGTGAAATCATTCGTCCGACGGGGACTAGGCTGGATGAACACTGATCAGCATCTAGCGTCTACGCCTCAATTGGCCTATTAGTCCCACCGTTCACGAGATATCTCCAACGTGACCAGTTGTTGACGTCAAAATTTGGAATCGGTGGCCGCTCTTTTCCCAGTCACCAGTACCTATCTGCGTACCCACTTCACACGATGACTTCGTCGTTGCGATCGTACTACCATCGTGCTGGTTCCTGAGGTTAACCTTGAGTACAGCACGGAGAGCAACGTGATTGAAGTCCCTCAGGGCTGGAAACCTTGGCGTTATTTGTGGTCACTCCTTTGTGACTGGATCCACAAGTCGCGTTGCAAAAAAAACGCGTCTGCCTCGCGCTCACTGCCTCGTTTCAACGACGTTTGCTACTTCTCAGTTCAGAGTTGCAAGACTATTGCAAGTTTTTTTTGTTAGCATTGTCAGGGTAAAGGCGATCCATTGCGCTCGCTCCCGTAACGCTCCAGGGGCATTGGCCTGGACCGGATCAAACCACACAAAGAATATAGTCATAGACTCCGAGGCCCTGATAGTATAAAGGGTCACATACGGCGCAAGCATCCAAGGAGATTCCCTTCACGCGTTACAGTGGACCAGGCCATCAGGGATTCGCATCCACGATGAACGGCTCGGATCCTCACCTCCAAGCTATGCAGTCTTCAAAAGACCCCCAGATACCTCAAAGACACATTGTGTGAGTGGTTCATGACTCCAAAGACCACCAGGTATTGACTTCTTGTGTATGTCATAGTGTTCGCGACTCCAATCCACTCTCAACTTCCCCTGACGCCTCGATGCTGGCGAGCATACGTAGCGCGCATGGCGGCCAGGAGCAGCTTTCCCCAGTAGATCGAGAAAGTGCCTTGCGCTACATCAAATCACTCGAATCCCACAACACAAAGTTATACGAAGATAACTGCCAACTGGTAAACGCTGTCAACATGCTTAATGATCGTCTCGCATTCGTTGGCGCGTCCCAAAACACACAGGTGCTTCACCTCACAGATATCCAAGAAAAGCTACGCGCAAGCGAGCTGAATCGAGGCTCGCTCAATCGAAAGTACCAGGAGTTGTTGTGCGGGATTCCGGCCAACTCTGCACACCACCATCTTGCTGTCGAACTCGCGGCCATTCGAAAAGCATACACAGATCTTGACCAAGCCCATCGTATCTTGGGGGGAAAATACACAGCGCTGAAAGCTGCTGTCGAAACAAGTCGACAGCAGTTCCATGGCGCAGGTAGGTAAACTCGGGATAGCCAAATCGAAACTTCTAACCACTATCACGTAGCCCCTGCACCTCATGTAGCTCGTGGGGTCCATCCCGTGGTACGTCATCAAGTGATTCTTGGCACTTTCCTATTTTCCTTGACGCTGTTTGCAACAGCCGCCAAATCGCGCTCCGTTACCCCCTGATCCACACCGGATCAATGCAATGTCACCTCCGTCTGCTTTATCCCCCACTTCGATGCAAAATCCTACGCAGCAACACACTTACCGAAGACGGAATTCTGAAGGCGTGATTGCCCAGGTGCGTTGCATCATCCAAATGGTTGCCTGATCACTCAATGTGTCATTAGCCGCCCCCACTACGCATTGATCATGGCCTCACCTCGATCACTTGGTTACCATCACTCCCCACTCCGCCGCCCAGCGCGCCAGTGGACTGGACAAAGATGTCGCCCACGGGTCTCCCCCTCCACTCACCGATGAGCGCTGGTCCCCCTCCCCCATATATGCAAAGGGGCCATGGAACTCGCACCATGTCCGGACCTCCCATCCTGACTAACCGTCCTATCCAAGAAAGGGCTATGAAAATACCCGAACCCCCGCTCAACACTGAACAGCGTCGTGGTGAGGCTGACCTCGCCAATGTAGTACCCATCAAGACACCAACGTCGACTGATCTGCGATCATTGAAGCGACCAAATTCCGACATGCAGCCTTCTGCGAGTCCAGAAGGAGGCAACAAGAGACCTCGGACCGAGCAGGAGGCACAGACACGACCAGAAAAACCGGCGTCGATTGGTTTTGAAACGGATCCAATCATGATGCCTTCACCACTTGCCGAAGGTCGAAATGCTGGCAAGCCAGCCGCCCCAGCTTCAGGGGACGATGTTCGACCGTATGAAGAGTGCGTAAACCTCATCTTTGAGAAGGATGCCGACATAGAGAACGGAATCTTCTGTGGTTTATGCCTGTAAGTGTTTTCTTTTCAAGTCTGCTCTTGGGTCATCATCGAGCCTCCAACTAGTAATCGGTATGAGGCGGAGGCGATATCCGAGCCACCCGACGTACTCGTTCAGCCAGACTTTGATTCCCTTGTAAGGCACTGCATGACTATGCATCCAGGCGTCTGGGAAGATCTCCGCCATCGCAAGACCTAGAGAATCGGGTACTTATGCAATAGTTTATCATACGTTTCGCCTATCCTTCACTATACTACCTCCGATAATCAGTTTGTAAACCCGTATGTGTTATAAGTAATGTGTACAACATATATATGTTTCTCATGTGAACTACAAGTCTCACCTAGCCTGCATTGTGAACAGGTTTTCGGAACCAGATCATCTCGATCACTCAAGAAAATGGGGATCAAAGGCTATATATTCACAGTGGATTGCTGGTAAACTTGTACACAGACATTTAAACAGCATTGGAGCCAAAAGATCATGCTTTAATGTCTTCAGCGAGCTTGCTGAGCAGAGTCAGCAAACGAGTGACTTCATGTTCTACCAGGGCCGCGTTTTGCTCGTACAAAATCGCTTCGGTCAGGGCAGGAAGAGTCGTTGCACCATAGCCTATCAAACACGATGAGTTCGCGTCCCCTCGGGTTCAGCTTTCGAGGAACTCACCAAGATACTTTCCGGGAGCGACACCAAGGTGCCTGTACCATTCTCGATCTTTGACCCCTTCCTCCGAAATGAATCCACGCTCGAACTGCTTTAGCTTCTGGTTCACACTCCTGACCCTTCTGGCGGCCCTGATCAAGTCACAAAGAGATCCTTTACGAGACTTGCAGATCTCCTGCTTGTGGATGTCTTCACTCTGAATCTTGCTCAGCTTCTTCAACACGTGCAATTTGAGATCTTCGTGGTCGACGTTAGACTCCGAGGACTTCTTTCCGGTGTGACGTTTGATCCAGTCCTTGACACGACGCAAGATGCGACGAGGGAGGCGTTTGTGAGCGATCTTTTTCAAAGCCTTGCGGAGTGCCTTCTCAGCCGCGACTTTCTCGATGTCGAGTTCCGCGCTCGCGTCTTGAAGCTTCGAGATAGCTTCACGAAGCTCCTCGAGCCTGGGGATGGTAGCCAGTCCGGCAGCTGATTTCTCCACCCTGAGATTCCTTCATCAAGGGACATCGAGTTAAAGTCGAAAGAGGGACTCACTGGTTGAGGTAGTAATCAAGTTGCAACGAGTACTCCGTCGTGTTGAGAGGCAAGATGATCGAGTCCGACAAACGGAGAGTGAGGAGACCCAGGGCCTTGGCAAGTGCAACCTAAAGTATATCGTCAGCATGGAGTGGCCGAGGGAAAACAGCCACTAAGTTCTTACGTGTCGGGGGAAGCCAGGGTCAGCATACGTCTCCTGCCACATTTGGGAGTCGTAGATGGAGTGGTAGTGATAGGGTGCATCAGTGGGTGTGTTACCGAATCCCTGATCAGAGCTGGCGACCTGTTGAGCAATATTATCAGTAGGGTTCCCATTCGTCGTGACGCATGACTGACACCAAGTCTCTGCAAGAATACAGTGTAGTCGCTTCCAGAACCGAGTGGCCGTACACGGTGAACATCATCCTCCGCAGCCTCAAGTGCGGGAGTCTCGTGCATAGCAGCCCACATGCTTGCAAACTCTGCATCCTGTTCTCCGGTGAACGGACCAGAATCGTAAACTGCGTCCCACATTGTCTTGTTTGCTTCAGTAGGGTGGGCAATGTCCTGCGCAATATGCTTCATCAAATGCGCAAGCGAGGGAGATCCGCTGGGGTGGTAGCGGGAACCGGAAACAGAGACGTCTGTGTTCGATATGTGAGTGAGGTGGGAACGCGGTCGAATCACTGGGCACCTACCAACATTCACGTAGGACACAGCATGAGCCTGAATCCAGTCTGCAAAGTCCTCACCCCACTCGGTACTTCCGATGAGACCGTACTAGAACGGTCTTACTAAGAACCTACGTCCAAGATCACAATAGGCGGGGCCCACCTCTTCAGCATCCCAGCTCGCGATAACAATGGTACGAAGCGGCTTCCAGCCTCGCTTAACCAATGCACCAAGACCACGGACGACCTCCAACAAAGATACAGTGCCAGAGGTGGGGTCAGCAGCACCCATGACCCAAGCTATACCGTTTCAGTAAACAAGTTCCAACATCGGACGAACCGCTAACCATCTCTGTGGCAACCAACGATGACTACTTCGTCCTTGATGTGACCAGGGATTGCAGCCATGGTGTTCCAGATAGGGATAACTTTGTCGTCAACTGGGGGGGAAAATGGGAAGTCAACACAAAGCCGCATAAATTCAAACGCTGACGCTACCATCGTTCGTCATCTTGACCACGCGGGTACCAACTCTTCCGTCGAGGTTCCTGCCTTCCTCGACTCCACCAAGTTCTTGTTCGAGCAAGTACTTTGCGTTGGCCCAGGAAAGCGGCAGACTGGGGATGTGAGGGATGTTTCCACCTGGAATACGAGTTGCGTTCTGGTATGCAGGATAACCGGGTGTGGTAGGGTCACCCGGGTACGTGGACAGATATTGTACAGAACCACGTTGGATCGACGTTGGGTTGCGTGCAGGACCAGCAGGATAGGGTAGA
>JBBPRJ010000202.1:0-13204 GCA_038092975.1 Chalciporus piperatoides | reverse complement strand
ATAGGATTGGACGACCCAAGGGGTCGGTTATCGGCGGAGGAAGGCAATGGACGAGAGTTGGGATTTGTAGGAAAAGGATAGGACGAAGGACTTTTAGACGCCATATCGATATGGTTCGGATCTCTTGTAAAGCGAAGGAACGGGTAAATTTATGGCGCTAAGGGACGTGAGCGTGGTGTGAAAAGTGGACCCTGTTCAACACCTACTCTCAAAAGACGGAAAATGGTTTCTGCGAGGTGGATGAGATGCGGGGTGGCAGCAGAAATGGGGAGTACTGACCAGTGTCAGTGAGCCATTCGGTGAGAAAAGCGAGTTCTGGTTGAGAGAGAGCGAGTTCTGTGGTGAGTTGGGGCAAGACATGGTCGGTTAGAGTGGATAAAAGGACAGAGAGGTCGGATCTTGCGTTGTTGTATTGAAGTGCGAGTTTCTCGTTATTCTGTTCGAGAGAGGAACGAATGGACATGAAGGGGTTATACATGGCAGGCGGTGTTCCCAGTTGGGGTTTGCCACCTTCACGTGACCGTAATCCGATACCCGAATGCTTTTCCGCTTGAGCATGATGTCATTGTGGCAGTGACACTGTGTCACAATGTGACATGACCACAACTCTTCTTTCCATCCTTCGATCAATCTACGCAAAACGCTTCACTCTACTCGCCACTCGCATGCAAGACGCAGGACCCCCCTCCCCCATGAGCTGGCTTTGTGCCGCTCAACACTTCTCTGCGTCAGACTCTGTGTCGCGCAGAGAACGCTTCTGGACTTTGTGTCCATAGAGTCGCCCCGTCACCACCTCGAATCGAGTGACAGTGGGGTTGAAGACTCTTTGAAGCGTTCGTCAGGGTGCACCATCCCGTGGACTCAACATATCCATTGGTCTTCTCCGTGATTGTCAAACCAACAGATAGGTGAAAAGCTCCAGCGATCTGAATGGCTGACTCACCAGCCAGAGGGATTCTCAGGAACAGGATGCACATCCCGCCGATCTGGCACATGCATCGAATTTACCACAGGTGGCCGTCATCCAGACTGGCTCGATCCATGCCCCACTCGGCTAAGCGAGGCCAAGCAAAGAGCTAAGGTAGAGTGTTAGTGTCGTCACATTATTCTCTGCTTTTCATTTTTTTTGAAGGTTGTTGTCCTCGTCCAACAGGCTCCTCATACCGACCCTTCCTTTAACACCCACCTTCCTGCGAGAAAACTAGAGTCCAAGAGCGGTGCCAGAAGCAGTTCTCCACGCTGAATGAAGATGGCATCCCACTCCCATCCCCGACTAATCATGGACTATGTTCTGGTTCCCTTTCGCAAACTGGACGTACCTCCAGGTCCGCCACCCCCACCGCCCCCAGAGCTGTCACTTCATGACTCGAGATCTTCCCCTAGCCCTGAATTCCCCCCATCCCCTTTGTTTACTCCTCCGGAATCCCCACTGTTCACTTCATCTCCACCACCCTCTGCATTGTTACCCTCGTCTTCGTTTCCGCTCACTTTTGGGGACTCCTCCACAAACACATTCTCTGATGAGCAGCCAACATCACCACTGCTCCCCCGCCGCCCAGCATTCCACTCACGGCAGAGGCAGCTGTCTCCTTTTGCCACGGACGGGGACGGGGATGGCAGCGATTCCCAAGATCTGGACCATACACGAGACTCGGATGACGGAGATGGCAGTGATTATTCCTTGTCGCCATCCCAGCCAGCTTCTCTACGACGCAAGCGGCCCAGGAAAGGTCACGAATCTCGACACGCACACTCGCGGAAGAAAATTCGCATGCATGCTCCCAAGGGAACTGATGGGTACCCAGCAGAGATGCACGCCCCTCCTGCAATTCCCTCTGGAGTTTCTGATGGTTCCGTACCGTATTGCGCCGAACAAACTCATGTTGATCCGTCCAGAGGTTGCCCATCCACCCCCATCACCAAGTGCGCTATTCTGCACAAGCTCCAAATGTACTTTGGCCCACACGGCTTCGTATGCGAAAAATGCGGCCAGATCTACCCCCCTGAATATCTCCTCCGCCATATATCTAAAAAGCACAAGAACGATCTCGACATAACCTGCACTGGAAAACGGAAGAAACAGCTCTATGATCTCATCATCTCCCATCTTTTCACCACGCATGGCGTTCCACCGGATCTGGTTACCTTTCATCTTCCTCAGACCGTCTCTGATGCCATCCCTGGATTAGCTTCCATACTATCCTACCAGTGTCCCGCTTGCCCTGAGCCTCGGTGGTTCGGCTGGAAATCGCTGCACTGCCATTATCGGGAACAGCACCAGGGCATGGACTGTCCGCTTAAACACACCATTCAGCCACGCTACATCATCAGGCCCTATAGGCTCGGAAAGCTCGGAAAGCTTGAGGGACAAGGTGGACGATCCGAACTCAGCAACACCGTGATGGTGCTTCCAGAGGGCTGGACCCCGACCAATTCCGGTCCTCGGCCTCACCAACTTGAAGCAGTAATTGCAAGAGATCGACCGCTCATCCCCACAGGCGCTCCACACTTGGTGGCAATCGGTTGGGCCGATTACTTGCAAAGTCTAAAAGACACGGACGTTCAGTGGCTCATGACGTTGGTGGAGATGCCAAAAGAGAAGGACATCAGCACTTTCCCCCCAAAGCGAGCTGCTCTGGAGAGGGGTATCTTGCAGATAGACGCATTGTTGGCACGGTATCTTATGGATGCCAACGCCTTTCTTGACAACTGTCATTCATCTGTCCGAAAGTCGATCACTTCTGGGTGAGTATCTACTTTGTTTATTGAGTCGCAGCCTGTAGCTAACTCCCCTCAAGCACGAAGGCCCACTATCGGAGCTTGACAAGGCGATCGTATATTCGATATCGAACAGTCATAGCGAAAACCCTCTGCATGCTCCTTCGCGTTCACCACTTTTCTCGACTCAAAGATCAGTCAAATTTAAAACGCCTTGGCAGTTTCTCCATCACGTCAAGCAAGCAGCAAGCTTTGACCACCAAAACTCTGTATGATCATCTCGTTTCCGCTGATGGCAAATACAACGACGACTTCATTGCTCACTCACTCGGGCTGGTTCACAAGCTGCTTGTTACCCTTGTCCACCACGAGATCCACGGCACCCGCAAGATGGAGTGCCCAACGGATCAATCTCTCTTTCTTTTGTCACTTAGGCTTTCCCCTCAAGGGACCATGCAGTTTCAGACTGCCAACCCGCTCACGCACGACTGTGCAATGTTCCAATACTGGTTCTTCACAATTGTCGTTCACACCGCTCGATTGGAGGCCAGTGGTGAAGACGAATTCATTTTTTTCAGCAAGGATACCCAGAACATGCTTGCTCCTTCATTGTCTGAGGAACTCGAGAACGAACTTGAAGGCCAGAATGTTGCCCCAATACTTCCTGGTGATCTTCTAGGTGACGTTGATGGCATGGGAGTGGTGGTTGCTGAGGCAGATGATGGTGAAAAGGAAGATGAAGAGGAGGAGAGGGAGCAGGAGGAGCAGGAGCAGGGGGAGCAGGAAGGAGGAGAGCATGGTTTGGCCATGAATATTCTCAGGTATGATTCACCTGTATTGGGGCGTATATACACGCTAACAGTGCTTTCAGAATTATCCATCGGGAAAAGGAGAAATGGCTACGAATAACGCCAGGACACGACTATTTCACACCGTACGACCACTTCAAGTCGGTCTGGTATGCTGCTGCACCCACCGCATTCAAGGAAGGTTCCAAGATAGGCCATGGATTCCAGGCAGATGGAACCACGATGATTATTGATGCAGTGGGAGAAGGTCATCAAATCAACCTTGTGGATATTGGGAAAGAGGCTCGACGGATCGTACTCGACGCAGAAGGGATGGTCCACCAGTGTCTCCCCAGCGAAGTTGCCCATATCTTCACCTCTTTTCCAGACGTCTCTCGGCTATCAGATGATCTCAACGATCCGGCATCTATCTTCCGTCAGGAGCGGAACGTTGCTCTCCTTCAACCAAGTATCAGTACCGTACGACAATCCCTTCTTCAGTCTCTCAGCAACGAAAAAGAGATGCTTGCATGGCTAAAGCATAACGAAGACCTTCTTTCTCTTTTCCTAGTCGCCATTTCTCTAACCTGCGGTATCCCTCCACGAGCATTCCAGTTCGCATCACTCCAATTCGATCTATGTCGAGAAACTGGCGCCAGTCGTGGTCTATTTGTGATAGATGGGTGTCTGGCAATCGGCAAACCTGGGTCGAAACAGTCAGGGTCTGGGCGAGCCTGTCTATGGTTCCTGCCTCCCGCACTCGCATCTTCCCTTGCTTTTTATCTGGCAGTGCTACGGCCAGCTGTCCTTGAAGTTCTTACTCTGCTGAGAAAGGAAGTTCGTCACCAGGATACCTTTATCTTCTGCCGCACCATTGCAAGGACGTCAGGTTCTCATTCCTGGAGCGCTGATGACATTACTCCAATGGTACAGCGCCACACCCACAATTTGAACGTCGCGCTTTCCATTGGCCTTGTGCGCAAACTCTACAGCGCATTCTTCCGGCAGTACTTCCCAGGTCTTTGCGATGCTGGTGTGCAGGAGGATTCTCTGGTGGATCGACAGGGCCAACACCGATTCTACACAGGGCAGCGACATTATGGGCAAATGATAGGAAGTATTCCACAATGTCTGGGCATAGATCTAACAGAAGCCAGGAAATTGGGCGCAATAAGTCGACTCCTGCACATCATCTTTGGACTTCGTCCCTCGGACGAGCACTGGAGGCCTCTCCTTGAAGATTCACACCTCTTGCCCAGTACTAAGTACGACAGGCACGCTCTAGACACGGCTCGACTGCTCGTGCTTTGCGAGTACAATCTTGCATCTCGTGGTGCAGGACCCCCTGCAGCCCTTAGAGCCCGGACAATATTGGATGCTCGTCCTTATTTCAAGCTGGTAAGTTTTGACCTTTTGTTCAGGATACTCCAGCATCTTAACCACCTGCCCAGCCCACACAACCTGGCGGGGACTTTGGGGACACTGTCCTCATTCAGGTACTCCATGCGTTTCTGTTTGGCGAGGAGGGTCCGGGCCAATATGACCAAACCCCTCCTGGAGGTTATCCTGTAGCTGATGTGGCACAAGCCGTTGTGCTGGTATGTGAATCACTTGCATCAGTTCCTCCTCTCATACGCCCCTAGATCATCCAAGCCGTCGAAGAATGGACGAGTGGTAATCACCATTCCACTATCCGTCAGTTCGATCTGCAAGCCAACCAACACTTCAGGGATGTGCAAGAGCGTGCTGAGAAACTCCTTCTGAACGCAAAGGATAGGTGGCCTGATGAATGGTACAGGTTTTGCAAGGCTGTTCGTACGTATCTTCCTCAAAGCTGCAAGAGGGCTTGGAGTATGAGGGGCCTGCCAGAGGAGGCATCAGATCTTTAGGTACATTCGTTCATCTCATATTGACCTGTGATCACTAGCACCCAGCCAAGCTATGTAGTCTCCATAGTACTATGTAGTAAACGACACACAGAGCTCGACTATCAAGTGCTATGTAGTAAATGTCCCGCACAGCTCGACTATAAAGTACTATATTGGTAACCTCACTTATGTCACGCACTACAAAGTATCCAGGCACTGGGAATTTGATGGCACATAGTAATATTTTCCAACAGAATCTCGACTACATACAACAAGAAAATTGATTGTACTAAGGACTGTAGTACTAGTATAGCGTACTGATTCGTGGGCATCCAAGTACAATCAACAGGAACACCATACCTTGCAAAACCCAGTGGACGAATCTTGCCGTTCTGTGCGACAGCAAAGGTGGCGAACTGACCGCGCGGCGAGACCTGGAGACGACGGGCTGTAGGACTGCCAGTGGCGTGCTGGCTCCTGCCTGATGCAGTTGCGCGCCTCCCATATGTCGCGTCTTGGGCAGAAGGAACGAATGGGGCCGGCAGTGCTGGTATGCTCCAGCCTCCACTGGCAGGCAGCGAAAGGAGTTGTTGGCCCAGCTGAGCGACCTTTCGAAGCGACTCGGTAGCGCTGGAGTGACGCGTTGTCGGCAAACAAGCAACAACATGGCAATACAACCTCCCACTCCCATCAACCGGTTCAACGTTCCAGAGAGTCCGAGTTTTGGAAGAGCCGGCATTTGATGACCGGCGTCAAGACCGGTGACCTTCTCAGATCTGCTTAATCCATCATCCCTATGTCTCCAACGATGCAAGATTGTCAGCAAAGACGTAAATGGTAGAGAGTATATCACATACCAGAAGGTCAACATCATCGTCCAACATAGCGGCGATCTCAAATCCATCATCCCTATGTCTCCAACGACGTAAACAACTACGAGCAACTACGCTACAGCTTGAATGTCGACAATTACTGGGGGTGCGTTTACTAGCTCGGATAGGTGCTTCGTCATCACTCACTGTACGGCGAAAAGATTGTACGAAGATTTCGAGCATCGAAACCGTCGATGTGATCCGCTCCCTGGCTTCCGAGGGGATGGAAGGAGGTTTGTAGGTGGTGGCGATGAAGGAACGATAAGAGAATGGGATATACAAGGTGGGGAGGAGGAGGAAAGAGGAAAGTTAACCGCAGGAGGACGCGTGCTTGCCATTGCCCTGTCGATTGATGGCAAATGGATAATCAATGGGACAACGGGAGGGGTGGCGACAGTGTGGGACGCGAGCACTCGAGAGAAGGTCGGAGAGGTGCGGGAGCATCACGGTTATTTTGTCAGGGCGGTCGACGTTTCTTCAAGCTCGACGAGATTTGCAATTGCGTCGGACGATTACCGTGCGCTCGTTTGCAGCATAAGCAGCACTTCAAGTCAGGTCACCGTCGAACGTCGCTTATGCCACACCTATCATGTCGTTGCGGTTAAATTTTCCCCAGCTGGCGACCGCCTTGCCACCGCTACTCGCTATGGCCCAATTCGTATTTGGGACGGTCACGGAGGCCAGTCTCTCATGGACATCCAAGTAGAAGTCAGTTGGTGTAACAACGCGACCATTACACCGCTTGCGTGGTCGAGTACCGATCCTCAGAAGCTATTCGCCATAGCATCCGACGGCAAAGTCAAATCGCTCGATTCATCGACGGGATTGGTGCTGGTCGAATGGAGTACTCCTCGGAGCGTTACTGGTTCGTCCATTGTCCTAGCAAGGAATGGTGAATTCATCATATCCACTACGAATCGCTCGATTAATCGACTTCCGGACAAATCGGGCACACTATCGAGCACACCGGATCAATACGCTCCATCGCGCTCTCCGCCGACAATAATCATCTCGTTGTAAGCGGACAAGACAAGAGGATTGTCGTGTGGAGTCTTCGTGGTCTCAGGCACCCAGAATCATTCGTGAAGGTAAGGGCGCGTGCATTCACATACCTGCTTCTGACGAGTTCCTTTCAGCTTCCATTCATGTGCGTTAGCATTGCAGCATTCAAACCCTGGTTGCAAGATGACATTGCCAACGCTGAAGCAGTACTCTCGAAAGAAGTCAACCATTCAAGCCCTACCCACTGCCTGGTGGTAGTCGCAGTCCCTGAGAGCGGGCTACACTCGTCAGTAACGTGGCCATGTACCGCCACCTGCGCTAGGTCTTCCTCTTGCCGTCCCCCTCGTGCTCGCGTTCGATACCAGGCGCACGACGAAGGAAAATCTTCCTGTGCGTGTACTTGGATCGCGCGAATCTATGGCAAATGCCGCTGTGACAAGATCGGGATCCCGTTACTATCACTCCTCTTGTCGTCGGACAGGCCCAGATCGAAAGAAGCTCAGGCCAAAGGACGCAAATCCAGATCGATGCAAGTTCACATGGAGGAGGCGCTCATCAAGCTCCCACTCCGTCTTACGAGGCGCCTGCGAACTCGGTACGGTCGCGGCCCATCCAACAATCGTCGACGTGTGTAGATAAGAAAGTGGACAACCGGTTCGTTGAAGCGTTCTCTGTCCGGCCCAAGACTGACTGTTCTGTAGTGAGGTTTCCTTCGCGACGTTCATTGTGCTATGCTGGAGATCGATTACACCAAGTTGCAACTAACCATCGATGCGAATGTACACCGTCCAGTACCCTCGCAATCCTCGGCGGAGTCGTGGGCTTCGTCAACAGCCCCTCAACATTACGCCCGTGACGAGAAGTTGGCGAATGATTCGTTGCATGCGTCATCATGATCTCCATCTGCACCGCTCATTGTCGTCTCGCCCCGGTTCGACCGTCGCAATCTTCCCGAATCGCCTCGTGAGCAAAACGCAACGTTTGAATACAACGATCACTCCCGGCACATCTCTGATGCAACGTCGTCGCGTCAACACGAGGACTTTGTTGTTTCGTCGATTGCGATGGCTGCGGCGGCATCGGCGGTCGCTGCCATAGGTGTCTCTCATGCCGACAAGGCTCACCACATTTCGTCTCCACGTCCAATGAGGACCGGAGACGAGGACATCACTAGCGATTGTCGTTCTGCCAATACGATGAGGGAGGAAACGCCTGAGGACCTGTATATCTTGCGCACGCTGTGCGTAACGATCTCGTTTTTTAGGACTGGCTTTCCGTATGCTTTCCCTCAGGCCAGTGGCCCAGCCTCTTGCTGCGAGAACACAGAGAGCACAGGGTCAAGCAGAGTTGAGTGTCGCATCGACAGACAATCGACGAGTCGAAGTGGATATTCGCGCCCCCGAAACACAAGGATGGATTTGGCCAGGTTCACCCACTGGCCGGGATTCACCTGCTGCCAAGCAACAGACCGTCAAGAACGTCGTGGCCTACGACGAAATTGAAGGAAGAGGGCGCATCGGTTCGTCGACGCAGGATAGCTATGTCAACGAAATCGAGAAAAAAGTCGACCAGGCCGCTATCGTCCGGGTTGATCAACGATACGGTGGTCACGATGTCTCGGACGATGTGGAGGTACCTCCGTACGCTGTCGTTGGGTAATCATTTTCTTTCATGTGGCATGTGGTTCACGAATGCTAATGCAGATGACCCAGTGTGTCAAGTTTCCCATCTAGTTCGGGCTAGAAGCAATACATCACGCGAACGCCAGTGCCCCCACGGGAGGAGACTGAATACGCAGGAATCGGTGTCGCAACATTTGCTGAGCAGGGGGAAGTTGGGCACTCTGTCCCTGAGGCGACGCCAACGTTACCAGCGGATACAACCGTTCGTGAATCCCTTGAAGTATCCTCCAGCGGGAAGACAGTGACAACAATGTTTGTGCTAGTCTCCTCTCTGACTACTTAAGCTGACACTTTCCCCAGCCACGAGACGGTGGCATCAACCTCAGAGACAGAACAAAGTAGCCGAACGGACATCGTATTCGAGGTGTCCCGCCCGACTGACAGCACCCCCAGCAAGAGGTGGAACGGCGATTCGCAGCATCTCGGTTCAAGTTCAAGACACATGGACAATCGTAGCTCTTCGTCCAGATCGTGGGACCTGGACTTACCACCCCGCTCACCGTTGAATCCAGTCACTGACAGTCCTGCTCCTTCCATCGTGCAATCGACCCCCAACACTAGTGGTACTGCTCCACCTCCCGGTTAATCCGCTTCTGTTCCTGTAACCAATATCGAAAACCACACCGCCCTTATTAACAGTACCCGAGTTTCTTCTCATGACGAGCGAACAGTTGTACTAGCACGCGCTTCGCAGATGCGATGCGGTTAACTCCATCTCCCAAACAGACTACCAGAACGACCACCCCAATGATCATATCGAGGATGAACGAGCCTTCGTCTGTCCAGAAGCGTGCCCCAGGAAGTCATCCAGAAAGCGAAGGGCAAGCAATTCATGCGTATTTGTACTTGACGGGATTAGGTGATGACTGACTACGTCGCTTTAGCCATGACCTGAACCTGTCCGAACTTGGCGAACTCGTCGGTATCCCTAATGCCCCGTTTCGTTCACCGACTCGTCCACAACTTCCCAATGCTGCGGTATGTGTTCTCGCCCGACTCTGATTGAAGACCTCTCACGAAACTGATGACTTCGCAGACTGTAGGCCCCAGTGCAGCCCATCACTCGCTTGCTTCTCCGCATTGACTTCTCTACTGTCCCCGATTCCGCTGGGATGGGAAGATTCACGGCGGTGCCGAGTCGTTCATCATCATTGTTGAAGACGTCGACGGTGAAATCATTCACTTCCATGATACCTTTGTCCTTCGACAATGTTACGCCGGGGACGCACACAGTCTTACCATTACCGTTCCGATGTTCGAGCCCGTCTCTCCCAACTACCACATCGCCGCTGTATCCGATCGCTGGTTACACGCAGAGAGATTGCCTCGCACCTCATCCTTCCCGGGAAATTCTCTCCACCCATACCGCTCCTCGATTTCCAACCTCTTCCCCTTTCCGTTCTACTCGACAAAGAATTCGAAGTGATCTGCTCGAGTACTACCCAAACGCTCCAACAGGATCCAGACTCAGGTTTTCCAGGCCCTCTGCACTTCCGAAGAGAATGTGTTCATCGGCGGACTGATGGGCAGTGGGAAGACGATCCGTGCCGAGCTCGCATTGATGAGGTGGTGGAGCAAGAAAGACAACTCGAGAGCGGTTTTGGTGGAGCCATACTGAGAGATGGTCGACCAACGTGTTACGGCACTAGTTCAGCAGTGCGAAAGGAGGGAAGGAGATTGTGAGCTTGACGAGCGCTGATTTAAGGTTGTTGGAACAAGGGGAGGTCAGAGTTGGACACCGATGCAGGTAAGCGTCAATTTGCTTGTTTTTCCTTCACCGGTCAACAGCCAAATGTCATTTGTAGTGGGACGCTCCCTCGAGAAGATGGTGTCCCAGGAAGACCGTACAGATGATTGCCTTGCTCAATCGCCGATGAAGTTCGACTCGTTAGGCGAAGTTAGCCCAACATACGGGGTGATCATCTCAATGACGCAGTATGTCGCTGCGCAGACGGAGATCAAGACATACGTTGTGGCCTGCGGTGTATCGCTCGCCAATTCTCAGGACCTCGGGGAGTGGATTGGCCAATCCACTCCCTTGCATGCCATTTTCAACTTCTCATCAAGGTAAGCACCCAATGTATTCATCGAGCGTGTCCAGACTCTTCAATCTTTCTTTGTAAAGCTCGCGACCTCGAGATGGACGTCCACAATCCAAGTTTCACTATCCCTCACCGATCATCGCCTTTTCTAAACCCGCCTACCTCGCCATCATGGAATATGCCCCCACGAAACCTGTTCTTGTCTTTGTCTCCTCACAGTTTGACAGTGGACGCCCGTTGCTGCACTGTACCGGCCGCAGCGATCCTGACCGGTTCCTCAACATCGAAGAGGCGATTTGCAGCCGCATTTGGATCATATCAGCAACAAGGGACCGGTCGAGTGTTTGAAGCATGGGATTGGGTACTATCACGAGGTGCTGGATAAGCAGGGAAATGTAATCCAGCGGATGTTTGAGTCTGGTGCAATCCAGGTGTTGGTGGCTTCAAAGGTGCGCCCTCTCTGGGCTAATCGTGCGCTATGTGGGCCTAATGTCGCCGCGAACAGGATACGGCATGGAACATTCCCGTGGCAAGTTACATGGTCTTTATCATAGGTGTTGAGGGCAAGGAGCACCGATATGTGTACTACCCTATCATGGATGTCCTACAGATGATGGGCGTCACGCCCCTCACTCACACCCATTCCATGCCAGCCCGAATAACACGAACGGACACAATAGTTATTAACGTGGCTATCGGACACGGGGGCACGCAACTCATTGGCCACTCGTCTCAAATCCAGTCGTTTATGTCCAAGGATCGACGAGATCGGGACCGACCAGAGAGAGTCAAACGTGTCCACCTTCCCATCCACCCCGTGCGAGCGAGTCCCAATGGGAGCGGACGAGAGAACCCCCTTCCTCACATGCCATCGCGACGCTAAAGACCGACGACGAGCCCCGGTGAGACTCGATCGTTATCCTCTCGTGCAAATCGCTCGAATGCTCAAGAACATACCCATGGTGCTCTCCACATTAGCTCAGTCGTCTGGACTATCTTGAGCGCCATCTTTATTATTGCTGCTGCGCTTGCTCTCATCGATCCAGGGCATTTGAGAGACCGTGGCTGGTCAGGAAAACTCCCCAGGGAACCAGATCTTGCTGCCCTCAGGTTGCTCGAGCTCGACTGTGCACCCATAGTTGTGCGTCCCCTTCTCGTTTTCGTCTGCCCGTGTCGTGGCTAACACATCAACTCAGGATGGTCACATCGGTATGGAAATACTTCAGAGACGCATACCTCATGTAAACGACCCAACCCTCAGATTTACCCGGCAAGGCTTGATTTCCGAAACAATGTCACAACCATTCTTTTAGAAGGAAACGTGCCCATGCATGTCGATATTTCTCGTTTACACAAAGGAAAAGTAGGTGGACTCGTCTGGTGCGTATCATTTCACTTTCTTTGCAGTTAACTGAATTCGAATGGAGCGTAGGTCTGTGTATGTAAGCTGTCCCGACAAGTCGGCAGAGGGAAAGGACTTTTTGGATGCGACGTGGAGAGTGCGGTATGTTGATTGCACCTGTTTCATTTGCGACTCACCGACACGCTGGGCTCATCGACAAGTATCCAGACGTGAGCACTTGACCCGCTTTTCTCCCCGGCTCAGAGTTAACACACTCTCAGATGTTCGGGTATGTGCTGGGCTCAGCAGATGTCAAAGAAGTCATCTCTCAGGGAAAGATCGCTACTTTGCTCGACGTTGAGGGGTGAGACTCCGTTGCCAGCTTGCCAGGAGATCTACTGGGACGATTCACAGCGGACATCAATTGGGAAACTCTCTTTCAGTCCTCCGACAGTATCACACGTTCGGCGCCCGATGTATGATTCTCACTCACGTGTGTCACAACGCGTTCGCGGATTCGGCAGACTATTTGACCCAGATTGCTCCGCTACACTATGTCCTGACGTCGAAGGTGTTTGGTTCGAATTGGTTCGCAATGTGAGTGGTCGTTGCGTAGAGGGCCGCAACGGTGTTCATCTTATCGCAGGTCCATCGGATGTATTCAAGCTTGACGGATCAAGTGCGGTCCATCGCCAAGGTTACAACTGCAGTCGCCAAGGGTGACTTGACTCAGAAGATCGAGATACAAGTCGAGGGTGAAACATCGACCTTGAAGGGCGCTGTTAATTCTATGGTGGACCAATTGAGCGCATTCGCATCGGAAGTGACTCGTGTCGAAGGCGTACGAGATACTTAGGCAGACTTGACACGCAATGTCAACGTGAGGTTTT
>JBBPRJ010000201.1:0-13232 GCA_038092975.1 Chalciporus piperatoides | reverse complement strand
GCCAAGTGTTACATCTCACTTGTCATTCTGCGTCCTGCCTGAAGTCGAACAGCATCCACAATGGGGTGAGGACCGACAACGCCCGTCCAAGCCTTTGCGTTCCAGCCATATGTACTAAGTACAGATGGCCACTGGCAGTTCGTGCCTATATATAAGGCCGTGTTTGTCGCCATGTGACGACCATCCATCAACGATCCCACAGCTATGCGCGTCAACCGTTCTGTTTACGCGAAGCGCACCAGCTGACCTTGCAAGGCCCGGCACCCTCTTCAATCATAGCGTTATTAATACGATTTCGTATTCGTCTCTCATGAGGGCGTGTAAGTATTTCCCTCGATCCAACGACAAGCCCCACGATGGAGGGGCCCAGGGTCGTGATCGTCGGTGCTGGGTAAGTCTTTCAGTGTGCTGCCAGTCGGTGGTAACTTCATTTGTACTCTAGCGTCGGCGGACTGTCATTTGCCATCTCACTGAAACGTCAATTCGGCTTCCGAAACTTCACGGTAAGCACTTTGTTCCCCCGGGAGATATTCCACTCCTACCCCATTCACCACAGATATATGAAAAGGGAGACGACGTCGGTGGTGTTTGGAAGGTGAGTGCTCGTGCAAAGCCGCTGACGGTGGAGGTTTGACAATTCTCGTATAGGCCAATACTTATCCTGTATGCGCCACGAGTGATTCATGATTCTTCTCCCGTTCACACTCTCCTAGGGTTGTTCATCCGACGTGGAGATCCATTGGTACAGTCTATCGTCCGACCTGAATCCCAATTGGAATAAATCTCACGGCCTCCAACCCGAGATTCAAGAATACTGGATCGGCCTGGCAAAGAAATATGGGCTATACCCTCACCTAGTCTTCAACACCACAGTTCTTTCAGCCGAATGGGACGACGTGCACAGCCAATACAAGATCGTCGCCGAAGACGTCAACACTGGGAAGAAATTTACCGACATGGCACAGATCGTTATCTCAGCAGTAGGCATCCTCGAGATACCGAACATCCCGTACGAGATATCGGGGGTCGAGAAATTCAAGGGAACTTGGTTCCACTCGGCGACATGGCCGCGTGCACTGGATCTCCGCCATAAGCGTGTAGCCGTTGTCGGTAATGCGTCTTCAGGGTATTTGACGATGCAAATGAGTCCTCTCACTGTATTGACGCGTTTCTCAGCGCCCAGTTCGTGCCTTGCCTTGCGGCGGACCCGAGTATCCAAGTCGTAAACTTCATCCGAACCCCAGTGTGGTTCAACACGCGAGTGAGTAATGTCGAACCGAGTCGTTAGGTCTTCGTGCTCATAAGTTCAGCCTCATATACCATATTCAGACACGGAGAAGTGGATATTTGCCAATGTACCCGGTGCTATGAGGCTTCACCGCGCATACATCATGTTCAAGGTAGTTGGAGGTCCTGTCCCGGGATACAACTAGCTGATGGCTAGCTCTGCAGTTCGATTGGCCGTCCTTGAAGCCACAGAGTACTACATCACGCGAGAGACAACGTCAAGTATGCGCCAAGATATACTCTGCCCGAATAGTGTTGATCTTTTCACAAAGGCATTGCAACAATACTTGCTAGACAACACGCCGAGCAAGTATCACGACCACATAATACCAACACATCGTAAGTCCAGTTCTTGATCCGGTCACACAGTTTTTCATTGTCTTCCTAGCTCCCGGGTGCAAGCGAACAGGTGCTTTATATTGTTTCAAACTCAGGCAATAACTCGCTGACAGTCGTTTATCTTGCAGTGGCCGATAGTGGCTACCTTGCGAGCTTGAGTCTACCGAATGTCACTCTGAACTTTGACGGCATCGCAGAAATAGTGGAAAATGGCATCGTCACGAAGGAAGGTATGTCTTGTTGGTTCTTTGACATGTTACCAACGTTATGATTTGCATTCGACAGGGGAATTAATGCCGTTCGATGTTATCGTCTACGCGACGGGATTCATAGGGGTTAATCTCTCTTTTTCTTTTTTTTCGGGCGAGTTTATTGACAGCGTCGGATAATAGGATAAATATCCCATACATGTCAAGGGGCGAAACGAAACGACCGTGCAAGGATATTACGATGCCCATGAAGGTCCCACAGCCTATTATGGTACAGTCATGCCTGATATCCCGAACTTCTACATGTTAGCGGGTCCGTCGTACTCCAAAGTCACTGTCGTGCCGATCACTTGCTAACATCTGGCCAACTTAGGGCCCAATACCGGCACGCCGACGTCCACCCTTTTCGTTGAAGAATGCCAGGTTGGTGACGGTCGTTCTTCCGAGACGCTCTACTCACGTTTTCCTAGGTTTCCTACTCCCTTCAGCTCGTGAAGCCGGTTCTCGACGGCCTAGTGTCAGCCTTCACTGTCAAAGCGGAGGCCACGGACGCGTACAACGCCAAGCTTCAAGCACGACTCGCGCGTTCCGTGCATACACACTGCTACTCCTGGCAACGGACGGGCGGGATTGGCAAGGTCTTCGTTCCGTTCCCTTGGGCTGTCACGCTTTGGTGGTGGTGGCTCCGCAGACCGAACTGGGCACACTATACCACGACGGACGGGAAGAAATGGTCAAGGAAGCGGAGGATGGAGAGAGTGTGGCGTGTGTTGAAGGTGCTCGGGCTTATGCTATTACCGATGGCGTATGCGCGTCGCGTGGAGCTGTTCGCTTTGTGGAAGGAGGTTGTCGGTTTTCTGGCCACTAGCCGCAACTAGTCATTGTATACAGGAGAAGAATATATCCCATCTGAGGTATTTGGCTTCTAGGGTGAGATACATATCTGCTCTCACCTCGATCCCACATTCTCTTGGTCCGGGGGGGTATGAAGTATATATGCATCCCATCTTACACAGTAAGATAAATTACAATGATCTCCCTCAGACTCGGCGGGTATCAACTTCCATCACTTATCAAACCCAATGATCCTGCTCATCGGACGCAACATGATGACAGGATTGTTCTTGACGACCACTTCTTCGGGTACGTCATCCATCTCTGAATCATCCTCTTCTTCGTCACTATCAGACTCACTCCCTGGATGTTTGGGGCCCAGCATGCTGACGACCCGACTGATGTGGGCCTCGGATTGCTTGAAAGACGGGGGTGCGCGGAGCGAAACAGCAGCATCACATATCGTCTTGAGCACATCGCCGTCGAGCTCGATGTCGAACAGGTCGAGGATGTATCTCCGCACAGGAAGGCGATAACGGTGCGTGGATATTATATGGAGCGCTCTGAAAAACACTGTCGGTGACGTAAACGCTGCGCGGTACTCAGGCCGTGACTTCATTCTAGACGGTGGAATGAGTACTCATGGACAACTTGCTCGGCGGAAAGTACTCACCTCGCCAAAGAGCGTGAGGCAGCGTTTGCGATGACGGTGTTGCTGATATTGTCGATGGCAGTGATCACTTCTAGTTCCGTTTGCAAGGTAGGAGGCAGAAGGCGAATGTCTGCATCGCTCTGGACTTTGATTGGTTCCCAAGTCGGGAGCTACATAGAGGAATAAGTCATGCTTGTGCAATGCACGTATAGAATCCTTACTGAGATAAATCTGTCCAAATCCATTGGAACACATAACCCAGTGGGAAGGCCAAGGGGTGACAGCGTTGCTTCCCATCTATAGTCGTCCAATATTTCGGCGCCTTGCAATGTTGACGATATCAAGCCCAGGACGAAGAAACATGTCCTGCGTACTGAATCAGTGAAAGCGTGGCATACAGGCTTAATCAGCGTACCCTCGGACGGATGGAATCAGGGAATGTTCTGCTATGTCTAAAATCGATGGGATGATCTCTTCCTCTTCGAGAAATGGCAAACCGCCTTCGGTGGCGCCAACATTGCCCTATGCAGGATCAGCAGATTGCCCCATAAACAGTATTGATGACTTACAACCGCCCACAAAATGCTTTTAAGTTTGAGAATGAGTTCTAGGTCCTCACTCTCAAGGCCGTGTTGTCGAATAAAGTGGGAAAACTCAGCAAAATGTCCCTTTTCGCTCAAGACTTGACAGCCAAGATCAGTCTTGGACATCTCCCCGTAAAAGTGAGGAGGGACGACTCCATCGAAGGCTCTGTTGAACGTTGTTGAGGAAAGGGAGGAAGCAAGTCCAGAGCACGTACAGCACATCTTCATCGTCCTCTGCAGCCTCAGAACTGAAGACTTTTGCCAGAAAGATCTCAACCTGAACCACATAATAGGTGTTGCGTTCCTAAGGTGCGTCGACGGTCAGCGACGGGTCACGACTAAAACGCAGTAAACTCACGTGGAACCACATGTCCATCTCTCTGTCGATATAGCCAGCATTATAGAGGTAGCGGAATCCCACTGGGGTCGACATAAACCTTTCAACAGGTTGACATTAGTAAAGTGGCTTCAGTCAACATCCACCTAGGAACTGACTTGAGTAATAATGGGTGACCCATTTCCCCCAGATGGTCCATCG
This sequence comes from Chalciporus piperatoides, assembly GCA_038092975.1. Lineage (NCBI taxonomy): Eukaryota > Fungi > Basidiomycota > Agaricomycetes > Boletales > Boletaceae > Chalciporus > Chalciporus piperatoides. The sequence goes on along the minus strand of JBBPRJ010000201.1, from coordinate 8,789 downwards.
TCGGTTGCATCTCCACGACAAGCTGGAGTACCTCCATGGCGTCGCACGCCTCTTCCAAGAATTGGATAGCCATCTCACAGACATCAGGAGAAGGATCGTAGAGTTGTGTCAACAGGAGGCGCAAGGTCCACGAAACCGGGCTAAGGGAATTGCGGATGAGGTCGCCAAGATGACTCGTCGCAAACAATCGAATACGAGCATCCTCCGAAGTCAGCGCCTTCAAGAGCACCACACGTGGGTGTCCATCGCTGTTGATATATGATTGGTGACATCATGCAAACTGAAGGTTTCAACACGTACATGGTATAATCCAAGTTCGTGATCACTGAGGTTATCAGATCCTCACGGTTCCGAAGCTCGCTAAGGTGGTAAAAAGCTGTGAAGATCTTCGACTTCTCCATAAGCCTGCAATATATGTTATCAACGGAACAGCCATGCAAATGTACCTCACATACTCGAGCCCCTCTGTGTGCTTACTGAGAGTACCCAGCATCTCAAAGTAGCCGTATGTTAGCGTGGTTGATATCCGCGCTTTAGAGAATATAGGGTCGGATTCAGGAGTGCCATTGAACTACCTCGATGAGTTAGCAGCGGATGGATGTTATGAAGGATTTAATGCATACTGGGTCGAGCTGAGCAAAGCTCTTTACGATCTGATGTAGGAAATCATCTTCAGAAGTGAGAAAGCGGACACCATCTGGACTCGCGAGGAGGGTTGTGAGCAGATTAGATCCTAAGCGAACCCATCGGAAATTAGCCTATTAGATACAGGTTGGTTAGCAGAATCCAGATAAAATTCTAGGTAAACTTGCCTGTTTACGCGGAAGATCAGAAAAGCGATGCGAGAACGGGTGGAAAAACGCCATAAGGCGGCGCATGAAGCGTGAAACTTTGATGGCTTCCTCCAGCCGTTTAGGATTGAGTAGTGGACCCTCGATCAACTCTTGAAGCATGTCGAAGTTCCATTTCGTGTTGTCTTTGGTGAGCATGACCTGGAAAAGGTTGGTACACAAGTTAGTTTCTTTCACCCAATGCCACAGCATCACTTCAATTACCTGAGTCTCAAGCAGCCAAGACTGGAATGTCTTGTCGTCCATCTGCATGCCTATCTTGATCTTGCTTTGCTCGACTTGACGTTGCCCCCGACGCACAGCATCTTCTGCCGAGTTGGCCCTAGAAAGCAACATAATCGAACGAAGAGTGGTGGATACCACCAAGTTGGGCTAACCTAGGTCTCGTACCCTTGACATTAGGTTGCAGTCTCGAACGATTACGGTTAAAGCTATCAATTGCGGATATCGCTGAAGTGCCGATGATCCTATTCTCCCCACGGTTGTAGTCTGACGCGAGATTGAAGACGCGGGGGACAGCTTGTATGTGCGCTGCGACGCCTAACGGTAAGACTCTATTGGCCATTTGCATGACCTCGGCCATGAGGAGAGTGGCCTTCCGCGTTAGGTTGGATCCGATAGTACTTTCCTCCAACATGGAGGTCAAAGCCTGAGAATCCGTTATTCATACGATTTGCACCAATGACTTGATTCCGCTCACGTCAAGCAAACCCGCGTTTGTGAAGACTAGGATTAGAAGTGCAATGTATTGATCAGTCAATTTTAGGGTTTCGGGCGGGCGCTCCGGGGATTTATTTTCGCCAATGCGCTCAGGCAAGTTCCTTGGTTTACGGTACACTATATAACGTGGTCATAAGCTCTGCAGTATCAGAAACAGCCAAATCACTCACTAGTCAAACGACGTCCGTCGATAAAGGTCTTGTACCATTCGGGAGCTTTGATGTTGAGAAGATCGAAGAACATATCAAGAATGATTTCCTGCGTCTCTGTCAACTTCCGTGACTCAGAAAAGGATTGCAGATTACCCTGGTCTCGAGCGAGGGTATTCGCAATGTGTTCACAATGGATTTGATTGCCCTTTGATCTTCCATACAGAAGTACATCAAGCCTGGAACACCGTTAGATGGCAGGGGGACAGTTTGTTGCTGTACTGACCACTCCATGTCCGTAGCATCAGTTCTATTATTTTGGTGCAACTTCTCATGCGTTCCACGTGGTCGGAACCCCGTCCATACGCATCAGTCACCGCCAAAAGCGCAATCTTGGGGAGATGGTTAGAAGGAAAAAAGGTCCAGAGTTTCGCGACGTACCTCAACGTCGATACCCAATCGCAGGTAAGCACGCATGCGTGGAGAGTCGATAATGTAAAGGAATGTCGCAGCAAGGATAGGACCGATTTCGACTGGGCCTTCACCGAGGGCATGAAGGAGGAACCGGATACCACCTGACCTCGCAACCAAGTCGATATCAAGCAAACCTAGTCAAGGATATTGTGAGGGAGTAGCTTAACCTACACTCATGCTTTCACGAACTCATCTCGGCCAAAGTTTGGATGCAAATCTGCCTGAATGCATCCTCTGCGTGCTCGGCCACTGCGACGAAGGCCCTCATTATCGGCTCGGAAAGTGGTATTGAAGTAGCGCCAGTGTTTCCCCTTCTATCGCGCTTCTCGGACACGATATCGACCACTGTGCGAATAAGCTTGATGACCTGTTCCCTTTCAACATCGTCTTTGCTGTCGCGTGCCAGACACCTAAACGGAGTTCAAGGACAACTCTAACCGAGAGGTAAACCATGCCACTTTACTATGAACCACTCCAATGGTTGACGATGCAACTCTTCTATCGAAGAGGAATCAACCAATGAATGGCGGATAAGCCTGTAGGCGGCTGCCCGACAGTACTTCGAAGACTTGTCTGAAAGGGATGGTATCACACTTCCGGGTCATAAATACACGCGCAAGAATTATCTGAGAAGTTAACTCACGTTTGGACAAGCTCAGCCACGCTTATTTCATAACGGACGCGAAGATTGCGTTGGAGAAGATTGACTAGCTTATTCATGATGTCTATTCGCGCCCTGTCAAGTTCGGGATTAGCGGGACAGGTGACACTGCTCGACGAGGATGCTGATGCTGGAGATGACGTCGAGCGAGGCAAGGAAGCCAACGACTTGAGGTAACCAGTAGCCTGGTTCAAAGCGGTACGGAAGTCGTCTACGCGAGATTGATTCAGATTCTATGGTTATGATTGAAGGAACAATACCTCTATCTCTGTCGTCGCTGTCTGCTCTGAAGCGGACAGTTGCTGGAGGTGCTTGCCCAGCAAACTTGCGCTTGCTCGTGGGCCCAATACCATTTCTTCTACGCTTTCCCCGCGACGTTTCTTCGATAGGGCATATTGGCATGTATAAACGACAACCCACTAAACTTAAGCTCACCTTGTTCGATTCTCTTCGTGAGTGTTTCTATCTCGTGCGAGGCCATCTCCAGTTCCGATTCAACTTGGATCCGCATGGTGTCCTGAACGAGATGATGTTCAACGCGAATCATTTTCCAAGCGAACGAAATCGAACACCTACGGTGATGGGTAGCTTGAGGAACTTCTCCGCTCCCTCTTTGATGCGATTCTCTCTCTCCAGGAGAGCTGTCAAGGCTTCCAGCTATAGTCGCGTTTGTGTCATGCTCCTCGGGTGAAACGGTGTAGGTTTGCGAACCTGATCATCGGATGGTCTTAGAGAATTCTCTGCTTCCTGAGATGCGCCAGTGGAAGTCAAGCCAGTTGACTGAGAAGAGAAGGACGCATTGGGATGATGGGAACTGGTGACTCCTGAGGAATCCTGAGTGTCGGTATTTCCTGGCATGGGCTAGACAGTGCGGGGTGGTGAAATGGCCAAGTGTCGTGAATGTCAAGGTAGATCGCTGCTCCAATATTCCTAACTGATCCTGATCTACAACACGGTGCTTTCCAAGGTCGGGCGCGGACCGTGGCCCAACTCAAGAAGGACGGTGACACAGCCAAAAGGGGAAATAGTCACAATAACATAGTAATGGTACTAGATTAATGATCTCTGTTACAATCCAGTACATACATTAAGTATTTAAAGACATTTAAAGGAGTGTGCTAGTTGAGAATACACGCAGATCAGTGGAAGAGGGACAATATGAAAAAGGAATGACAGTGCAGGTACGCAATACAAGGAAAAAGCTGGTAATCGATACAAAAACGTCAGTGAAGGAGTGATGGTATGGAGTAGAGAACTTGAAGGAGTGACAATACAGTGGTTAAAGAGCGACCGGTGTGGGTTTCTATGGATGCCAAAAAGTATAGGAATGATAAGGAATTGCAGATTTTTTCATAGCTTACGACTGCAAAGAAGCATCCGTAAATAACGCGTGGCATAAGATCGGCGAAGACAACTTACCATTGTTCGTAGATGCGCTGCTCCCACTCGACCTCGGTGCCGACGAGGTATGGAGCCAAGGCGTGTTCCAGCCAAGCACAGACATAATCAACACGCTGGATTTTAAATGGAGCATGGCATCTTTCCATCGCTTTAGGAGCATCTTTCAATACTATGCATGCGCGGTGAAATTGTATTACGAACCTCGGACAGCCCATGTTATCGGGCGGTAACGTTTCAAGTTGATAAGACTAGGTCCGGGCACAGCGGGATGTTGATCATACGGTCCTGACCCACATCCACGCGCGACTTCACGAATAAAAATCACTGTACGAGTTGTTAGATCGCCCGTTTCGCAAACAAATAAGCCAGAGAATACTAACTCATACCGGGAAGCGCAGGGCAACAACAGCTCTGCAAAGCTTCCTTGTAAGCTTCCAGATGATGGTTTTTTTGAGTGTAAAATTTGCTCAATGTAGCCTTGACTTGTTCGTGTTCGGGGCTGAGCTTCAATTTCTGGTAAATGAGGACTCATAAACGCTGTGGTCAAATAAGTATCAAGCGCCATACCGTGATGAAGGGGAGTACAGAGGGCCGATCACAAGCAAGCGCAATGAGGCAGGAAGCCGAATAGTTGCGTAGTTCGTGACATTTCTATGACGATGTGAGTCGCTTGGCGTAGATTAATGGAGATATAACTTACCGAGGCAACATCCAAGAAAAGCTCAACGAACTGGGCTCGCAATTCCACCGACTCGGCCATGCCAATAGTGTGCATGACAAATCGGTGAACAGCCTTCTCATACGCCATGAAGGTGGCAACTTTCTGGGCAACCTCCGACGTTGGGGCATTCTCGTCGCCATTTCTGATCATCAGATGCCGAACAGCGTCTTCAGGTTCAAAAGCGGAATACTTCTCCCACAATAAGACCGTCAACTGAAGAGCCAGCATAGCGTGCCCTGCCGGAGAGCTGAAATGCTGGAGTTTAACCTTGGAGAAATTGCCTTTCATCATCGCTTTCTTCTCGCATGGTTCCCAAGTACTGCAGAGAATTTCCGGACGACATGACGCTGCCGCATGGGCGACGGTTTTCTGCTTCCGGAGTCCTCGTGACTTGTCCCCAGCGCAAGCGCGGTCGTGCAACGAGCTGATTAATTTTGAGGAAGCCTCTCGGGCAATGTCTTGCGCCAAACGGGAGAAGGCGAATTGAGTAAGGGGTGTAAAAACGTCGGCGTCCTCCTCTGCTCGCCAATGAAGGTCAACCCAGAGATAAAGTAGCCTTGCTACCCGAATCTTGACCTGGAGAGCGTGTGATTGTCTCTTAGAGGGATCGAGGGATACTCCCGGTGGTAGGGCCTCGTCGTATCTGGCGACCAACGCATCAAATGCCTCTTTAGGGGTCGAGAAGAAGCGAAAGCACAGAAAGAAGACGTCGACAATTTCTACATCGCTGTCGCAATCTGGCGTCGTCATATACCTCACGAGAGCTTTGAGAGACGCAAGCTGAGCAAGCCCATTACGGTCTTTCCACAGCTGGGTATCGTCTTCGGGGTGAGGAATTCTCTCGCGAGGTAGTCGGCTGATGGAAACGGGAAACTTCGCCAGTGAATTGCGAATATTGACAGAGACATGGACATAGCCGCAATCCTGGTCGGTGTGATCCGAATCGTTGTTGACCAACGTACTGGAAGCTGATGAACCGGCGACAGTAGAATCTGGGCCTGGTGTGTCCTTCTTTGCTCGACCGCGAAGCGAAAGGGGTTTAAAGAACGCGGCAAACTTGGACCTTTGTGGCTTGGTGGGGGAATCCGTGGGGGAGTCAGCAGGGAGTCCAGCATCGGTGTCTCCATTGGAGTCGGGTTGGGAACTTTCAACAGAGGGGGGAAGGTCAAAGACTACCGAATCATCCGCAATCAGGAGCTCGTCCTCGTCCTCAACAGGGACCTGCGGTAGAGGCTTGAGCTGAGCTACCTCATAGGCGGCAGCGTGCAAGAATCCTTTAAGACTAGACATCGTCATGTCAAGGAGCTGCATCGCAACCTCGATAGCCTCCTGAACAACCTGATTGGTTGCATAAGGGTCGATGCGCTTAACATGACCCATGAACATCTCCTTCGAGAAAGTGACCCCGCTGAGTGCGAGATAGTACTTGGGAGATGTACTGAGACGGTCGGGAAGGTGTTGCATGGAATATAAGATGGCGTCCAGACAGTGGACGAATACAATCGCCAGCGCCCGTAGCGCCTCGAGATCCTGGGGTTCGGTTATCTTGCGTAAGAGAGAGAATGGGGCTAGGATGGCTGGGAATGTCTTTTCAAGATCGAATTGAGGGAAAGCGCCATTGTCAAAAAATCCCGAACTGGGAGCGGCGGGCTCGTCGCTGTCGATGCTTTCGGTTTTCGCGCCGGGCGAAATCTTAACCGGGGGAGAGGGTGAAGGAGTGGCTGGAGGAACTCTTGACCGGGCAAGAGAACGGGGCTTTGCTCGTGAAGACATAGAAGAGCAAGAATAGTTTTGAGGAGATGTAGAGAGGGGGGGTGAGGGGAAATGACTTGACCCTTTGCAACTAGCTTCCACAATTTATGCGTTCACTCCTGGGTATGGATTGTCAGGAACCGAAAGTACCACAAGTCCACAGTCGCTTGGTTGACATTAGGACAATAGAAACCACATTTGTGATCATATGGAGTGTGGATTGTCACCACCCATCTTTCGGACGCTTGAAGCGTCGCTTTGACGCCCACATTTGGCCCATGGCTCGGATAATAGGTCATCCGAGTCCATGTGTCAGTGGAGGAGTCGGATTGAACAACCAGACTCTGAGTCCACCTGGTCATGATCAATCTCTGGAATTTATCAAGCCCACGAGCACGAACCTACTGGTAGCTGTTGATTGCTGTCGGACAGGATGTTAGTACGAATCTCCAGCAATCCGAGTCACTGGCCTTACCAGTACTCGGACTCGGACGTCATGGTGGAGAAGTCGCCGGAAATGGATTATTGACCTGACACTGTTCGGACGAATCGGGAAGTGGGGTCAAAGCGGAAGCAAAAGGGAAGCTTGGTACCACATGCGATGACCATCCTCGACAACACTGGCGAATCTGAACTCGTCCGGCTCTTGAATACTATTCAAGAACTTTCAGAACAGCTCGCACAGAATAGGTCTCTTTCCGTATCCCTCCATGCATCCGCGGGCGCTGTCAAGGTATGTACCCCGCCTGCGTGACGTATTTACACACAGAGTGCTAATTTCACATCTCAAGACTCAAGCCTCTCACTCTCAAACTGGATTTGTGCTGAGGAGGTGCGATCACATTAAGTGAAGAGTGTTCGAGCTCGTGCTTACCCGTTGTCCAATGCTTGCAGGTTCAATCTTGACAAGCCCAAAGGTATGCACATTCTAGATCTTGTATTCTGACTTACGAGGAAAGGACTCTGTAGAGCTATATGATGCTGAGCTCGAGCGCATGAGTGCCTCTCTCGCAGCAGAGAATCAAAATCTGTTTCATGACAACAAACAGCTCAGTGCCCTCATCAAGGAGTACGAGCAAACGTTGGAGAACGTCATGAGTGCTTTCCGCACGAGGGCTGTACGTCACCTCCTTTGCCTAATTCATGGCTCGTGTCACTTAATCGATAGAGCTAATTCTCTTGCAGCGGGATGTTCAAGAGCACGAACTTGCACTGATCCGTGAATACGAAGCCAAACTCCTCGCCAAGGAGTCGGAGAACCTGCTCCGCGCACTCTCATCGACCACTGCTGAATCTATTTCATTGGGTCGAATATCTGCCACATTGCGTTCTTTCATGCGCGTGCTTAACGGCGAAGAGATTATTTCATCCCCAAGTCCACTCTCTGAAACCAATGACTCACCGCCGGACGACTTCGATTTCGGACAAAAAGAAGATAACGACTGGGCCTTGGAACGAGAGTGCGAACTGTCGCGTCTAGAACATGAGAATGCTGTTTTAAGACGGATGCTTGGCCTCGATGTTCGAGCGCCTGAGTATCCAGCAGGACCAGGACCCACGGGAACCAATGCTGTAGATCAACGAGGAGCATCGATTCTCAGGCCCAACGAAGGGGCGGTGCAGAAGAAGATACTGGGAGGGGCACCTGGTACTGTTGGGCCTTACGGAACGTACAAACGGAGCACTGGAAGACCAGGATAATCGCTGTGAACTGGATTTAGACTCTTTCGACTCTACTCACACGATAGGCAAATCTCATTCTTAACTGGAAACGTAGCATTCATATCCGTATGTCTATTTCGTGTATACCTTCTCATGTTTCCCGAATTCGGATCAGGTCAAATCTTAGATACATAGTGTATATATCGTCATGACGGCCGGAGAGTTTCAACCTTGAAGCTCGATGTATATTATATGACGCATACGTCGCCCCACCGAGCAGAGGTAATGTCAACAGTATGGAAGAGATTTTGACAGGACATGGGTTGAGCAGGTCCGTCCATCATTCACTGTGCAAGGTTGATGAGATCCAAGTGAAGTATGATCATGAAAGAAACGCG
>JBBPRJ010000200.1:0-13243 GCA_038092975.1 Chalciporus piperatoides | reverse complement strand
AGGACGAAAGGGGAAAGTCCCCCATTTGGCATATACTGGTCCAATCAGGATCCTCACAAGCCCTCGCGTAGGCTTCAAAGAGTCGTCAAGCGATAACGTTACAAGACTGCTCTGCAGATGTCGGTAGCACATACAGTTGACATGATTACGTTGATGACCCTTGGATGGGGTATCTTCATCCCGGCTTTGGGTTCTGCCTACTTACTACTATACAGGAGATTGAATGACACCTCGTACTAGGAGCTCCCTGCTCATCCTCTGGATTCTGCTGACGGTCCCCCCCAAGCAGATAGGTTAAAGTGGTATGTTCATCTAGCGCCCTACGTCGTACTTTGATTCTGTAATATGAGATCCGCAGAACTCACTGGTTCGGGAGCTGAGAACGTTGCGTGAGACACCTAGAAAAGGGAAAGAAAGTTACAATTTCCTTGATACTTCACCGGTGGAAGAGACCATAAAACATGACGAGTGTCGCCAAAATGAACGTGGAACACCGAATCCGTGAGGCATTTCCGCCCTAAATGGGCTCCCTGGGGTAATTCCTGATAATTCCTTGTTGGTTTCTCTGAAGGCTCATGAACACAACCCCAATAACGAAGGTGGGGATGGTGATGATAAAGTTGAATAGGAGCCACTTCAAGAGAGTTCTTCGCTCGCGCAGCATCATACTCTGGGCCCGTTGCTCGAGACTCTGACGGCGGAATCCGCAGACTCGATACGGGAGGTGATGGTGCGAATGGTGAAGTTTGGGAGGCATATGAGATCTCGATAAGAGGGCCTGTGTGATCAGCGAATGGCTTGGTGACAACGATCTTCGGGAAAAGCTCGGACTTGGAGAACATCGATGGTTTTTCCGGGGCGGCAATGGCTTATGATTGGGCGAGGGTCAGAAGTATGGATGTTTACCTACTGATAGAACATTCCGTCCACGTGGAGAGACATCAAACGAGGGCCTGCGGTGGCGGCCTGACGTGGAAGGTGTGGTCGGTTCTGCTAAGATGACCTCTACTTCGAACCGATAATCGTCAATCATTTCAGTCAGAGGAAATGATACTCTTGTTCTCTACGTGGACAGTCGCGGGGTTGCTGAGAAGACTGACCACAACGTCCAACACCAGGGAGACAGGAAACCATTTCTACGATTGTCGCCACGCACATATAGGGAACAAGTCATAGCTCCAGGTCGGCCGGGGGTATCATCAACCACGGGTAGGCTAGGTGTGGGCAACGCCGGTTAATTGACGCTTGCCTTGAACAAGGAGCCCCAACTCCTGAACAGCCCCGGGTAGAAACTCCACGATAGTATACTAGCAGAGAGCATTGTTAGGCGCGCTTGCTCCACTTTCCGGAGTGGAAAGTGGAGAACCCCCCGAGGGGTGAGTGACGACATCAAACCAGGGGCTCCTTTGAAAGATCAAAGGCGGCATCGTCGAGTGCTGCTTGGATCGCGTCGTTGATGGTGCTCACTGACGATCGAGCCGCCAACTGATGCGAGGGGTGGTCTTAGCGCGAAGATGGAGTCCTTCATCGTGCGTATACAGCTAAAGCACAGAATCAGCCCGATGGCGATGAGAAATGGAATAGAAGATATGTACCTTGCACAGTAGAGGCCCGAGAGAAAAGGAGTGGATCCGTTAAGTACGGCAGCCTTGGTATGACGATTTGATTACAGTCCGCTATCTCTACGAGATTTCGACAGAGAGGCGATACTAATGTATTCGTACTGAGGGGACTTCAATGGTTCGATCACGCCAGTCACGTTCGCGATCCCGGATTGACCGCCTTGCATTCAACCTGACGCGCGCAGGCCCATCAGCTCGATAAAAAGCAGTCAGAAAATGGTTCTTACACGGCGAGCATAGAGTTGACATACGCTGAGCGGTTACTTGGTGAAACTAGGTTCAACAAAATGTAACAATGAGGACCTACATCGAGAAAGGACCATGCCAGTGATCTCTACCCAGTAATGTTTCCCCTGGATGGAATACTTTATGCGGTTTAGAATAGAACATGAACCCTGGCAGTTGCTTACGAGGACAGCTGTCGTCAAGGATACGATACTGGAGAGAGCAGCAATGAATCCCACACCACCCATCCCAAAAGGCAGAGTCCTACCAAGTGAGAAATCCAGAGCTGATGGACACCTGGACAAGCTGGTTGATGAACCTTGTATGTCCCCTGCAAGCGGGTTAGCACATGCTCAACAAAACAAGGTGTCTCGCGCACAATCTGATGGTATCTTCGCGAGCGCGCAGAAAATAGACGATACCGCAGGTTATGATCACGTCACAGACAATACTCACACATGCAGAAGCTGTAATGAGCTGCTTGAACGAGAAAGTTAACCATCTCCCCTGCAAGGCGGCAATGCCTACCGGAGTGGTGAAGATGTAATCGATTGTTTCATGTTGGAACCTAGAGACGATTGTGATTTAGCTTCGCAGTGTAAAAATGTACGATGACTCACGATTGTATGGCGCATACTGCAGTGTCGACGGATACGTCAAAAGAATAAGCTATGAATGAATAACCAACAAACCTAGGCCAATGACTTCAACTGGTTAGCGACTGTATCGTGATTCCTGGAATTACTTACAGAAACCCGCAATCGCTGTAATTAGCTGGCCTTGGTGAGGAAGTCAACGTTGTCGGGAATGATGACAGGACGTTACCACTGAAATCGTTATTGGCTTGCGATTCCCGCTCACTGTGAAACCTTCCAGTCAACGTCACCTTAGAGGAAGAGAAAGAGAAACACACCGATCCACACTCGATGAACATAGAAGCTATCGAGGACATCAGGGCACGAGGATACACTGTGCAAGGGTAATTACCATTGAACTACGACTGTGATACAATACTGAGGCGGGAATCGAGACACCAATCCATGTCAGCTCTTGATCAGTGAAATATTTACTTACGTTCATGAGAGCGGACATCTGGGCGTCAAGAGGCAAGGAGATGGTGAGACTTGCGGGATGCTGGTTCACAGGTCAACTCACGCTAAATGACCTAGATGGTGATCAGGATTCGAGTATCTTTCAGGGGGTTATGACATTACTTACACGGGTATTTGAGTCTGACACTGCAAGTTTGGCGAGCGACGACATGTGAGTAGTAGTCGCCAGTACAGTTGTATACATCCGAAAACGTGTGCGGTGTCCATAACTCTGGCCTTGGGAATCAAAATATCGTTCGAGGATCCTGGTAATAGGCTACCCACATGGTGACCGCTACCTTGAGAGCACAACGAAACTTAGTTCGGGAATTCAGGAGATGTATTTATTCTTACCACTATCTTCAGAAACATACGATCACCTGGGAAATGATACGAGTAGAATAACCATTGCCCAATGCCAGTTCCGTATGTACTGGTGAAAATTGCGGTCAACGAGCGCTTGGGCAGTTGTAGAGGCTTACAAAACGGACAGTATGAGCCCTGCAGGTGCCATTTATTTTCGCGTCATCGATATCTGGCGAAAGAACGAACCAATGAATCCTGGGCCCAAAGCGGTGGCAGTAGAATCAGAACTTGACCCCATGGAAGCGTTTGGATGAATTCTTCGGGAGTAAGGGAGTGGTTAGCAAGTGCGTGATTGGATGCCTTTAAGTCTGATAGCAGTTTATCTTAAATACACTGACCCACACCTTCCCAGACTCTGGACCACAGCCAAAATGGATATAGTGGCGTAGTTCCAGGATCGGTAGCAATGCCTTCCCTACAATATCGCTTACTATCGTAGTCGGAAGTTTGGAATCAGTGAACTCGTATGTACGACAAGACCGTGACTCGTACCGGCAACTGCTCGGACATCCCTGTAGGCGTCAAGCCTGAGCGATGGATCCTCCCGTTAAAAGTTGGTATCATTTTGGCGCAATGAGTCGCGAGGCTGCCGCCAGTCACGGTGCACCGTGAGCACGTTGGAAACGCCCCATTTGCGGTGTTTGAAGGCCAATAATGACCCCTTGATCGCATGGTCGGATCTGACGCCGCGGTTGGACAAAAGTCAATTGGGTCAGGCAACGTTGACGCTAAATACATAATGAAAGTACCATCGACGGTGGCTTTAGATGAAGAGTTCGCTTAGAGGTGACACATGTACTGGAGATAAAGGGATCCGGGACTAGCTGAATGCCAAACTCGAGCTGCTTTCAAGCAGGAATGGAAATCTTTCGAGTTTGGGGTGTACATTACGTTGGTCCGTTTACCACATTGTGCAAAGTTGAGGAGGCGATTTATTCCTGGACCCGGCGGATACACGTTTGTTTTGCATGACAAGGTATGTATGATACAAAAGGTAGTAATCTGATACAATAGTACTACACAAACAGTCATAAGCCCAGCACACACCCAGCCAGCTCAAAAACCTTGCGTATCTCCATCCTTCTTGGACTTGTTGCGAACCACGATGTACGCATCGCTAGTCGCAGCACCCTTGATAGCCTCAACGTCACCAGGAATTACGCCAGCACTCTCAGGCTTGCTTTGTTTTCTGAAACGTACATCGTGAGGACGAGTGGAAACGAATTAAACAATCGAGCGTCACCTCTCTGCGCGAATCAGATCGAGATCATGCGAAAGGAGACCATGACCTGCTACGGGTCCCCAGTAGGACGTTCCTGCCAACGATCCAATAATGCAAGTGCCGACGAGGATAGACAAGTAGAAGCGGTATTGAGAATACCATGTAGGTGCTGCAGAAGTACCTATGAGTTGAGAAGAACAATATAAAAGGGAGGACTCACTCCAACCAGCCGCAGTGGCCTTGTTATCGGCGTACCAGAGAGCGGTAAAACCGAGCCACTGGCAAAGGAGCGCCGAGGTAGGCTGCAAGGTTATGGTAGACCAAGCAACAACAGCAGGAGATATGCCGAGGAAGAGCCGGGGGTAACCTTTATAACCGCCAAGTCCGGCGAACTCCATACCCCAGTGTATGGCACCTGCAAAATGGAATCAATGCCGGTGGGGTGTATATGAAAAAGAGGCGTACCAAGGAAGGAGAGCAATACGGCGCCATAGGTGACTTGGAAGTTGAGGGCTTGATCCAAGATTGTGAGTGCAACTCCTGGATCCATGTTTGTGATGACACCTGTGGCAGCCAGGCCAGCCTGGTGGGCGAGATAGACGGTTGTGCCTGCGGAGGCGATGTAGGGTACGCCGCCGGCGAGACCCATGAGGAGGTATGGGGTAGGGACCGTAGTGGCAACAGCAGAGGTGATTCCGACCTGGCGTGGAGAATGAGCGGTAGTGGTACGGAGAGCAAAGCGACTTACGAAGGAATCTTTCTCTGGCTTGACGCTGTCCACGGTGAACACACCACCCGCGATAGAGCGAGCCCAATCAGTGAGAGAGTTTCCGACTTCTTCCTTCACATTCAAGCGGGCATGCTGGATGGTCTGGCTTCCTGGTCTTCCAGAGACGGAGCTAGCCGCAGAACGGGCCTGAATGACAGGCGGGGCAAACGCTGCGGGGCGAAGAAGGGCGCGGGGGGCGTTCTGGAACCGGCGGGGGGTGTGGAGGGCGGGAGCGAGGGCTCGAAGCGGACGAGACAAAGTAGACATTGGTGAGGTGGACAGTACAAGGTGTGGTGTAGCTGATCTTATACCCCACCCCCTATACTTAGTGTCGCGCCATGACAGGCGTGACGTCATCACATATGAGGCCGCCGAAAGAACTCACTAGTACTCCCCTACCTCGCCGCCTTAGATCCACCGCAGTAGTGACACGAGGACTTCTGAGCGCGTCTGACTTCTTGGGGGAGCTTCCCGTCATCGAAATCCACGTCCTTGGCCACTAACGTAGTCAGCTCGTTTCTCACAAACTCCGGAGCTGGTCATTCTAGGACATTAAACTACGCTCCTCATAACTTGATGAACGATGTATCAATCCCGTGAGAAAAGTCCCAGATACAAATCCTCTGCCGAGGTGGAAGGGCCGCGTCAGCACAACCCTTTGTCAACGCGATCATGCCTTACCTGATCTTCCCCGCATGAGACAATCTACAAAAAGGCATAAATCAAACAGTCGCACATATAATATCCGTGCCCTTACCTTCGCACTATCCTGTCCGACACAAAAGATCCGCCCCGTGTGTCCGCTAGTCAGATCGGCTACCAATGCCCCTGTCGTCTTGTCCCAAACCTGCACCAAGCAATTCAGCTCACACCAAAACAAAGTGCTTTGATGCCGCATACCTTAACCGTGCAATCATAACTCCCGCTCACCGCAAAATCATCTCCAACCGCCACACTTCGTACCGGGTGCGAGTGCCTTTCAGGTCCACGAGCGACCCCCGTGTTTGTGATCCGATTACCACAAGCGCTACAGATCTTGCATTCGCTCTCAGATCCCTGCGTATCTTGGTGTGTTTGCTGAACTGGTTGTGACAACGAAGAATGTAGGAAGAACGAGCTGCCCGATCCTGGCACTTCCGCGCCCGCTCCCTCCTGTGTCGTCCAATGATTCAACGACTGACCAGCAGTTGGATCGTCAAACTCAGGACAGGTCGACCATCCCCGTTTCGTTCTCATGTCGAACATCCGAACATGCCTATCCGACGAACCTGATAAAATGAACGGGGGGCTCAGCTCTACAGAAGAGATTCTAAACCATAGGATGAAAGGATTAGGATACTTGATGAAACATTAGAGCTGGGCAACAAGACTCACGCCCTGGCATGATGATCGTCAAAGGTGCTGACAAGAGCACCTGACCGTACATCCCAGACTCGTACAGACCGGTCTCCAGAGCCAGAGACAACCATATCACCGACAATCGCCACTGCGTTCACAGCAGCTCGGTGGCCACGGAGTACGAACTCTGACTTAAGGCTTGGAAATGCGTACGTGCGAATAGTACGATCTAGCAAAATAACCATTAGACCAAGTCGCTGGCCTCGCAAATAATATCCAGATACCTTTGGAACACGACACGAGTCTTCCACCATCAAACCGAACGCACAAAACGCTGTCTTGATGATCCTTCAGCACTTTCACCTGTTTGAATTTGCCCAAGTCCCAGACAACAACACGACAGTCGCTGCCACCGCTGACAAGCAGGCCAGCTTCGAAGTTCCTGCGACTATCCTCTTCCTCGCTCGGTGATCCACAGGCACCGTCCGCAGCAAATGGTTGGGTTGCCGCGGCGGTGACGCACAAGCTTAGCACGCTAGACGCGTGAATACCCACAATTTTGCGACGGACCTTATTTGTGCTTAGATCCCATTCGCGTACAGTGCGATCCTTTGAACCTGTGAATAGAACTTGCAGAGGTCCGTAGACGGAGTTGTAAGACCACAAAGCAAGACAGTACACAGCGGCAGTGTGGCCACCTCCCTCGGCTCCTGGTAGAGTTCGCAGGCGGAATGCCCCATGGCGAACACGGTTCCGGAGGAGCGTTTGGGTTTGGTGGAGGAGTTTATAATTGACCGCAAGGGGCATACCGCTGCGCGAGCCACCAAGCAACGCATTGCGTTGTGAGACAGTACGAGTCATTGATGTGGCAGCGGAAGTACTTCTGCTTATTGGTGATAGGGGTGCGGCTGAGGAAGAGGCAGAAACCAGCTGGCCAATTAAATGTTGGAAGTCTTGATCCTGAAGGCCCTGGTTCACCAACAATGATGGACTCTCAGGGCCCGCATCCTCATTTGGGATGGGAACTTGAACTGCATCGTTGGGATCGGCAATGCTACCTTCACCTTCCCCTTCTTCCTCATCGCCCATGCCTTCATCTTCATCCCTGTCTATACGCGTTGGATCGGAAGTAGAAGCATTGGTGTCAGCCTCGCCTTGCTGAGGTGGGGCAATGACCACGGGCCGCCACTCCCAACCACGGGCTCGGCACAAACTGCGCCAGAGAGTTTGGTCATTGGCAAGCGAATCCCATCGCTTACAGACGAGGGTACAATTCAAGAGTGACGTAGCCGGGAGTAGTTTGAATATTTGCAAAGATAATTCCGGTGGTAAAGCCTGACCGAAAACACGTGAATGACACGCTTTGATAATAAGAGAATGCGCGACTCACCCCCACAAGGTCGAATTGAAGAAGAGGTACGATGCGGCGCTGAATCGCAGCCAGCCGAGAACGCGGTAGAGATATCAGCAATTGGTATGCGAATTCTATATCAAAGAAGAGAGAACATGAATATCACAGTCTGATGGGTATGACACTCACTTACCTTCACGTTCTGACTCGGACGCGTAACGGGTACCCATGTGCCAATCAGGACCATGTAGTATCTCTTTACCCTTGCCCTTGGTATATTGGGCTGGGAGAGACATCGGTTCGTGCGCGACAGGCTGCAGTGAGCCTGAGCACCGGGTGGCACCAAGGTTGGTCATCTTGGCAGGGGAGGCACCTGCAGTGCGACCAGCTGACTGTAGAGTCGGGTAGAGCGTGGCCACATCAGTCACTTGAATGTTAGATGGCCTGACCGTCATGATCGATTTGTCTAGGAGAGCAAGGGCCGTCGGAGAGGGTGGTCGTGGTAGGATGTCAAGAGAAAGGAGTGTCGACTGTCTTCATGTACCTCGGATTCAGCGCCGCTGTTGCGGTTACACCAGGCGGTGCTACTAGTGCATCATGCTTTGTCCATTCTGCCGATAAATCAGGCAAGCCTTTGAGCCCTTTGTTATCTTGTTGAACACGACGATCTTCTGTCTCGAGAGCAATCCTATTCGGGTATCGCCCAAGTTGTGTCCAAGCTCGTCGCTGTGTTCAACTTGAATGTTGCCCAAGTCGGTTGTGTATCAATCGTGTATCGCCCCGCGGCTAAGCCCATGTCCTGGTCCATGCAACGTTTCGTTACAAACGTGGGTATTGCTTAGTCTCCCCTAGGCAGACTCGAAGATTGATGGAAGAACCACAGTCGTTCACCCTCCCTAGGGACAAAAAGGTATGTGCATATTTAAGCTCGGAGGCCTTCACGCTCGACAATGTCCCAGGTTTCCGGTTGGAGCACTCAAGAGTCAAATAGCTGGAACCGCCAGGAAGTCACCGCCCCAGGCTCAGCTTCTGCAACAGGGCACATGCAACAGATGAAATCACTGTAGTTTTGTAGGTTTTCATCATCGGACAGGCATGTGTTGACTCTTTCGACTTCCTATACCCAAAGGATCTGTGTATCCCTGGGCCAGGGCACCTTCTATTTCGCTCCTTTCCGAAAGACCTCGAGATCCTAACTTGAAGATTGGTAGTATGTCTCGGGCCACACAAAGTGCCTATATTATATCCCTTTTACTAACAGGCTAGCGCAGGTAAGTACTTCAATACTCGCTGCGATGCCCCCATTCTGAGATTTCGGAAGCGAGATAAAGCATCATTAATGCACCTCGGTTGGCACTTGCACGAAACAATCCAGCTTTTATGTGCATCGGGTCTGGATTGGTAAACTGTCAATGTCGATCACTGTCAGAGAAGTTGAATTGTCCAAACGGACCAAATTCTGGATCATTTATGGGGTGAGTTGGGTGCCTTTGCTTAGATTTCTCGGTCTGAAACACAGTGGCAACAAGGCTGTAATCGCGGCTGTACAATTTGGTGGGTCGTCAATCTATTGACAAGTACACGCCGTGTCCCAAAGCTAATAACGGTCACGCAGTGTTGGGGATGAGCAGGTACCTCAAAGAGTGCTATACATTCGAGTACCTCCCATTCAGTGCTTTGGCTGCTGCGCTCTGCGACATCGGATTTCTACCTGTGTCGTGCGGAGTGAAACGGTACAGTTTTTGCATCATCTGATTCGGAGCTACATCATGATCTGGATGCTCTTCTTCAGGGGAGAGGTTTCCGTTCACCAACTCCTTGTGGTGCTTGTGGATTGCGGAGTCTTTACGTGCGCGTTCAGAATTTCTTCCCGGAATCTACTTCCGTATTCTTAGTCGTGCGTATCTCCCATGATGCATGACTTTTGCATGACCGCGGTATTAATCATGGGGTGTACATTCCCAGATTCTATTAATTGCTCAGTACCTTCGGTAGATATCATCGGATCCTTTGATGATCATTCTTTCTCTCTAGCGTACGTCAACTCGATGCTTGTCGTGTAGGTTCCCTTTTGGCCAAATCCCGCACCAGGATCAGGTTGAATGTGCGACATTGGATTCGAGCCCGACAGAAGGATGTACCAGATACCATCGAAATCCCAACGCTGCTCCTGAGAGGACCTTACCTCAGTTGGCCGCTGTCGTATGATTCTGCGAATCGTTGGAGTTATTTAGTGCGCTGTCTATAGTTTGCAAGGTTCACGTATCATAGCCGATATTCCAACCTTGAGCTCGTGAACGAACAGTTGGCGTCTGATTGAAGGCACATTTATTGGCAAATAACAGAATAGTCGTGACAGCGATATTGCGAGGGTGTGGTAGAATGTTCTGGACACTGCAAACCACCACGGCCAAGCTAAAACCAGTACATAAAAGTCAAGGCAGTGTCAAGGCGCATCGGACGCGATCTGCTATAGGGTTTTACGTTTAATTTTTCTTCTACCTACCAGACCTCAAGCCTTCAAATCGTGAACCTCGGCGAGTAAGATGTCGATGCCAACCACCACCGCGAACTGGCATTGGAAGAACAAGAATGTGACTCCATGGGCAAAGAATTGGTTCCAGGAAGAGCTCACGAAAATCTCTATCCAAGGTGAAGGAGAAGAGAACGTCAAGGTTGCTTCGACGGCGTGGCTAGATGGCGACGTGGAGCTGGGCCAACGCAAATCAAAGCGCGTAGCACGCTCAGCTTCCAGTATCTCCTCAGATGGTCTAACTAAACACCCACAGGCTGATCACCATTTATGATTGTAAAATCGAGGTGGAGTGGACCGGCACAGCGAGCGATGGAACCGAGGTCTCAGGCAAGGTTACCATTCCCGAAGTATCGCACGAAATCACGCTCGACGGACTGTCCGATTACACTGTAAGTCACCACCACCGTCCATTCGCTTGTTCCGTTCATGTTCGCTCGTGGTTTCATTGGAGACAGTACCAATGGTCAGACAACGCAAGTACAAACCCAGCTGTTACGGCGCTCCACGCTCTTGCGAAGACGCGCCTTCCGGCAGCGCTCGAAGCCACATTGGCTGAATTCCCGGCCGCGATCATCGAGAAGCACGGCAAGGACTTGACTGTTAGCGGGGTGTCTAGCCGGGCAGGGACACCTGCTCCGGCGTCTGCATCAGTGGCAGTCTCTGGATCGTCTACACCGGCAGCTCCCGCCGCTACAAAACCCGTCACGGCGGCGAAGACTTCTTTCAACACCTCCAAGGTTGTCAAAGAAGCTACGTTTATGGCTGCGGCTGATGATCTATTCGGACTGCTCACGGACCAACAACGCATCCCAACTTGGACGCGCGCCGCTGCGGAGGTGTGTCAACTTGATCATGCGTAGGGACTAGTCTAATACGATCATTCGCTCAGTCGGCTGCCAAGGCTGGTACCCCCTACTCGCTCTTCGGTGGAGGCGTGAAAGGCAAATATATCTCACTGACGCCAGGCAAAGAAATTGTCCAGACGTGGGCCCTGCAAAGTCCAACCTGGCCGACTGGTATGTACTTGATTTGGGCAGTACAAACCCTGCAACAAAAACTCATCGAGCATAGGGCACGAGGCAACACTTACGACAACATTAGAACAATCGCCGGATTCAACGAAAGTTACGTTCTCCCTCGCCGGCGTGCCGGCTGGGATAGAGAATGATATTGAACATAATATCGAAGGATACTAGTGAGTGCGTCGGCATCGCTATGAGACATGACTGAGGGCTTCGTTTTTCAGTATTCATGGGTTCAAATCCATTGGGTATGTACAGTTGATTGTTTCACCCACATACACCGAAGCTGCTCGTGAGCCTAAAACATCGCGCACTTCTGTTTCGCGACTCCGCGATGACGGTGCAAATAACAAAGCAGCCACTGCAGTGGCAATTGCTGTCGTCGTGCTGGCTGCAGCGTTCTGTCTACCATATCTATCGTACTCGTCGCTTTCGCCGCGTTCTTTTGCCAAGTGAACTCATGTCGTCGTTATGCTTATGCTGATAATCTATGCTTTGGTGCGTTTTGTGATACAGGTTGGGCACTGTTCTCTGAACATGGCCACTCGAGGGATGGACGGCGAGAAAATGGGGAGTAGGAGTAGAAAGAAATGTACGCCATTGTATGGTACCGTAGATGCGTCGAATGTATGAATTTCTGCGGGTGTATGAATTTGTACATGGTAGGAATTTGGTTGTACGGGGTGCCAGATAGATGGGACTTTTAGCTAATTGGGACCCCGGTTGCAAACAAGCAAACAAATTTGGGTTGGGTTCTCTTCGCCCTTGTCGTCGTCGAGACACTCGTTCTCTTCCTCGCTTTCCCTTCCTTTCAAAAAGACGAACACCGTCCAAGATATTTCAACGCCCAAGACATGGCTGCTGCTGCTGTTGAAGAAATACGTGCAACCTCCTACGTCGGTTTCGACTCCATCACCCAGCAAATCGAGCACAAGCTCTTGAAGCGTGGTTTCCAGTTCAACGTCATCGTCGCCGGTGGGTCTTGCCCTTTTCACTCAGAGGAGACACAGTCCGTGACGTTCTCAACTCTAGGGCAAACTGGTCTTGGAAAGTCGACGCTAATCAACACAATTTTCGCCTCGCACCTCATTGACTCCAAGGGTCGTCTTGAAGCCGACGAACCTGTCAGACAAACCACCGAAATCCAAGCTGTTTCGCATGGTGCGTGATAGGCTTCTCACTTGACGTGTAATTCGCGTTGACGAATGAATAACCGAACAGTCATTGTTGAAAATGGTGTCAAGCTTCGCTTGAACATTGTCGACACACCTGGCTACGGTGACCAGGTCAACAACGAGAACTGGTGTGTGGCGTGTCTTTATGGGCTTGACGTGTTCTGACGTTGTCGACCAGCTGGGATCCCATTGTCAAGTACATTAAGGACCAACACAGCGCGTACTTGCGCAAAGAGCTCACTGCTATGCGTGACCGTTACATCCAGGACACGCGTATTCACTGCTGCCTCTACTTTATCAGCCCAACTGGCCATTCTCTGCGCGCTATTGATGTCATTGTGATGAAGAAGCTCAGCGAGGTTGTCAACGTCGTTCCCGTCATTGCCAAAGCCGATACCTTGACTCTGGAGGAGAGAGAAGCCTTCAAGCAAAAGGTATGAAGATGCAATGGGTTTCGAGTGACAAGTTGGACTAATGGAGAGCTAGATTCGGGCTGAACTGATCCACCACAACATCCGGTTGTATC
>JBBPRJ010000199.1:0-13258 GCA_038092975.1 Chalciporus piperatoides | reverse complement strand
TTGACGTCTTCCCATTCTCCATCTTCGGCGGTGTCAGAAGCGGTGCTCTTTTTCTGTTTCTTGCTGGACTCCGCTGGATATGATGCAGTGAAATCGTAGTAATCTGAGATCTCGAGTTTGTCATTCTCGGTATCATAAGCGATCTTGCAATGGCCCTTGTCGATCATGTGTTTGCGAACGGCTTCCAAAGTCCGTAACTCCCTTCCCTTCCCGTTGCAATATATGCACACGTTTCCGACCGCGATTTTTTCTCCTAGGTATGTGATGAGACCGGAGATGTCGATGAGATAATCAGCATCGGGCATGAAGAAGGAATGTGCAGAGGACATGTGCAAGAGATTCTCTTCGAGGGACGCAGAGGACGAAGTGCAGAAAAGACAGGAGGTGGGTGAGAGCCTCGATCGAGCTGCAGCTATTTTGGCGTCTATAGAGTCGTCGTCGTCGTCGTCGTCGTCGTCGGGGTCCCCCTCTCCCGTTGGTAGATCCATTTTTGTTTGGGAAAGCGGTGGTTCCGAGACCGGAGGTCGTGGTTCTTCATTGCGAGCAATTTGCATCGGTGACACGCCCTTGAGTTCGTTCTCTCTGTGCCTCTTAGAGTTTACGTGTGACCTGTAAGCATTCTCAGTGGTGTAGGTCTTCCTGAGTGGATATTCAGTCAGAGCGAGGGAAAGGATGACAGGGCATACCCGCAGATATCACAGTGAGATCCTTTTGGAGAAGGCATGACGGCAGTCTCCTGTCTCCTCTCGAGGACCTTTTGGTTGAACACGGCTGCGCTAACTGGGGGTAGGGAGGCTACCCTGCGCTTCATGTTATACCTGTGGTGATCTGAGCGGTAGTGGGCTCCTGCATGTGGTGTGAGGGGATCGTATTAAGCTGTGTAGGAGAGACATACTTTGATCCTCGGCCGAGGTGAATGCGATTGAGCATGAGAGGCAAGTGAAGAGATGGTCCATGGCTAAGGAGTGGATTATCAAAGGGGGGTCATCTCGGGGGGTGAGATTGATCAGCGTGACTGAGTGTGACTTAGTGTGACCAAGGGAGTGAAGTAGGAGGATGGAGAGTTGAACGCTGCGAGCCAATCAATGGGCGATCCTGTCGATCAGCTGCTCTCCCCCGCTTATCATCATCTTCACTTCCCAAATAACTTCCAAAACTCATCCCAATCTCACTCCAACCAGAATTCCTCTCAGTCTGAAATTTACAACCATTCCCTCTACAGAAACCATTCTCCAGGCCCTTCCTCCCCCTCCCACACAACCCATCGCAACTCCCCTGTACAAGACATCTTCCACCAGATACACCAGTCTGCAGTCCCTCCCTCAGACGTCGACTCAAACAACAACGATGCAGTCTTGGAAGACCCCAACGTAGATGAGGAGCCTCTCTACGTCAACGCGAAACAATACTTTCGCATTCTCAAGCGCCGTGTCGCCCGTGCAAGACTTGAGGAGGTTCACAGACTCTCCAGGCAACGCAAGGTACGTAGTTCTTCTCCTTATTTATCTGTCTCCTCTCATCATTTCACCCATCAGCCTTATCTCCACGAATCCCGTCACAAGCATGCGATGCGTCGTCCCCGCGGCCCAGGTGGCCGTTTTCTCACAGCCGAAGAGATTGCCGCACAGAAACTCGCTCAGCAGGCTTCATCCGAAGACAATACCCCTCTAGGCCCGCCCGATCCTCCTGATGCACAAGCCCACAAAGAACATCTTCTCTCTTCTGTCCCTCACGATCCCCTACGATCCCAGCTCACACCAAATCGCGACTCATCTGCTCACGTCCTCCCCACGCACGAGAGTGGCACAGTCAATTTGGCAAATGCATCGTTTAGTTTGCTTTCCCACAGAAATCCCTCTCCCCCTGCAACATCTCCTCAGCTTGCCCACTCTTTTCCCGAAGTCCGTGCAGGCGCCTCCGGGAAGCTGTCATCACCTGTCACCTCACAGGCCCCTGCTGTGCAGTCAAACAGCCAACCTAGTGCCCTCCTTTCGGGTCCATCCCATTTACCCCAGGGCAAGGTGACCCCAAATACTTCTGTGGCATTGCGCCCTCCCTATGCTCACGCGCAGATGCATCACGTCCCGCACCCGCATGCTCACACCCGACTACGTCACTCTCACCTCAACTTTAATGACGGGCTATACCAGGGCGAGGAAGCACCACAAGTGGGATCGAGCGCCGACAATGCCATGATGGCATACAGTTCCCAGACAGGCAGCTAATTATGTATGCTCACAATTCACTTAGACGTTTGTTGCGAACGGACACTTTCTTCTCCACAACATCGATTTCGCTTGCCAGCCGCTTGTGATTTTTCGAGACTCGGTGTTCCGCTTTCATAGATTAGTACATTCTTCCGGATTAGATGATCTTGGTATTGTTGTGATACAAAAATGAAATAACAAATCAATGCCTTCTTGGATTCTATTCGACATCCATTGCATCCTCCTCAAAAGCTACCAAAGGGGCGGTCCGTGGGTGTAGTTCAGATTCTTGGTCTGGCTGGTCATCGCAAACATCTTCTAGTACTTTTGGAGAAGGTAGTTGAAGTGGTCGATAGATAATGAGCGCTTGAGAAGAGGTCTGGGAAGGTAAAGGTATGAGCGGGCGCCTAGTCTGCTCGCTGAGGCGTTCAAGCACAACGGAGGATATTTGCACTTCGACGTCGAGCTGTCCAGATTGCGTACCGTCCCAGTTGTCGGCAGTGTGTGATGGGTTTCCCGCAGGAGCAATGTCAGGGGTGACCACTACATAGAGTTTGGACCGAATCAGACTGATATTGCCAGGACACAATGAATGACACTTACATTCTGGCTCTATATCCATGTCGACGGGTTCGGAGTCGGATGGAGGTGAAGATGGCTCTTCGACTGAGTTTGGGAGAATGACATTGAGATGATTTTGCGCGGGAGGCACATGTAGGGCGCTTAGTTCAGATAACGCCTTCGGCGAACTGATACCCCCGTCCTCGGGGGTTGTGGGCACCGCAAGGGGATCCGCTGGGGTGACTGGCGCATTGAGGGACATATGGGCCAACCGGCGTTCAAGAGCCTGAGAGCTGTACTTCGCCCTCTTGCGGCGCCTGGGTGAGAGAGCGGGTGTTGACGCGTCAGAGGAAGAAGAAGAATTGCCACCGTCATTGTCTGGAGAGGACGGTTTGCGTTTCAAGGATGGCTGGGTTAACCATGGATGGCGTATGGATTGAGTCCAGGTCATCACCGATGCTGAACAAGTCCAAGGCGGATTCAATTTTGTTCAGTTCCCAAACAAGCAACTCCGGAGTCACGAGCCAACCTCGAGTCCAACATCGTGAAATGCAAACGCGATTCTGTACCGAATGAACGTTTAACAATGAGCTGGAATAAGTAGGGATGCACACTCGAATAGATGGGAATGTATCGTATGTCTATCTATGAAAACAGTGGATGCTGCGATGAGAAATGATCATGTCCATGTAAGCCCTAATCTTGGCCCTTGCTGATTCGGATCCTTTCTCTCATCTCTCGTGCTGCACGCTTCGCTCCCGCTCCGCCTGCCCAACCCCTGGCACGAAGCCAACCGACTATTCGAGGGGTCAGCGTTGCAGTGAGTCCGACTCTGACAGGAAGGAAGACTGTCTTGTGGATGGTGTACGCCAAAACAAGCATGGCATATAGCCCGTCCTGACTTGCTTGGCTCGTCGCTGTCTCGAGTTCGTCCCTGCCTGGTTCTGGTGATTTGGAATGCAAGAACCCGAGAGCGAGCTGCTTCACGTATGCCGTGGCTTGTGACACCTGCTCTGCGCCGAGGAGATTGATGCCCGCGAAGGCGACAGTGAAATCAAGTGCGGATAGGACGAGGTAGACTCCGAGGGCATACCATCCGTATGATTTGATGAGGTGTTTGAGTCTCTGTGAGACGGATGCGTCAGGGGGAGGAGATTGGTCGCTCTCGTTGGGTCGGGAAGGTCCGGCGGGGGTGGAGGTGAGACGGGGTGGAGAGGTGCGGAGGAGACGTGATGGTGGGGGGGGAATGCGTGTGGGTAGTCTGGTGGCTGTTGGTAGTATCGGTCTGGCGGGTCTGAATAGATAGAAACGTGGTAGAACTCTTCGTAGCATCATCGGGTGAGTGGTGGATAATAACAAGTAGTACGTAGTAACTAGTTTTGGTAGTAACTTTTGGTAGTAACTCTTCGTACTGCTCGGCACGGCAACAAATTGTGAACTCGGATAATTCCGATACGACCTATACAGATGTGTGGCTGTACAAAATTTTACAAGGATCGATAGGATTGACTCGGTTGATTCAACTCGTCTTCGTGGATCACCGGCAGATCTTCTGCTCAGTGTCGCGAGAAACACTTTCCAAGTCAAAAAGAATCACCGTTTGATGCATACTGGAACAGCCCTTTGCGGCGGCTACGACTTCCCACCTCGATAGCATCCCTTTCCAAAGCCTTGTCCATTCCGCCTCTTTCCTCAAAACAGATGGCAGTTGATCAGAGAGACTCTCTCTACGCCTCTACTCCTTTCGAAGGACCAGAGAAATTGCTTGAAGTGTGGTTCGCCCCTTCACCTGCGAGTCTGCCAGACGCGCATTCCCAACAACATGGCAGAGTCGGCCTGAGAAAAATCCCTAGACTCGTCTGGGAGGACATGCTTGACATAGTCAAGTGCAAAGTTCTTAGCGTTATCGAAGGCGATCAAGTCGACGCCTATCTTTTAAGGTACGTTTTCGGTTATATTTCCCCCCCTTCACCGCCTCGTGTTTCCTCTTCTACCTTTTCCTGGTTTGATTCGCGGTTGTTAACGTTCGTTGTGTACAGCGAGTCGTCTCTGTTTGTCTTCCCTCATCGCATTATCTTGAAGACATGCGGAACTACCCTTAACCTCCTCGGTCTTCCGCGCATCCTCCATATTGCTCGCGAATACGCCTCGCTTCCGTTCGTGTATCAGTGCTTCTACTCTCGAAAATCATTCATGTTTCCGGAACGGCAACCCGACCCTCATCGCGAGTGGAACAACGAAGTCTCTTTTTTAGATGCCATATTTCCCAATGGGGCTGCATACACCGTCGGCAAAGTGAATGGTGACCACTGGCTACTTTACATTACCGCTCCTGCAGACAGAAACTCCTTTAAAGGCACCATTGCGACTTATCCCAAAGTTCTATCGTCGACGCATGCCCATGATCTGGAGTCAACGCAGCTATCGGATGAACCCCACTCGGGATTCTTGCAAGATTTTACCATCGAGATCCTCATGAGCGACCTGTCCCGCGACGCTCGTGAACCATTCTTCTTTTCCGTTCCCCCCTCACCCGTGGATGGAGCATCGTCAGAGACCCTCCCGTCCATCACTGGTCAGACTTTGTCTGCGGCCCTCGGCATCACCGACATATTCCCGTCGCATCTGACAACACTAGATGCTTACGCCTTCTCCCCCTGCGGGTACTCCGCCAATGCTCTGCTAAAGTGGAGAGATGCCACCGACGCTGGCGTTGGCGAGGGCTATTACACCATCCACGTGACTCCGGAGGAAGGCTGGTCGTACGCAAGTTTCGAGTGCAACGTGCCCCTTTCTGCATGTCCAACTTCTTCTGCCAAAGATATCCCAGACTTGCGAACCCTCATCAGGCGTGTCGTTGACATCTTCCAGCCGGGAAGACTCAGCTTGACGTTGTTCATCTCCAGCGATGATAACAATAAGGGCGAGGAGTGCGAGGAGGAAACCATCATTGAAGCCGCGCAGAAGGAATTCAAATTTGCCTTGACAGCTTCGCGCCCTGTATCCGGCGGTGCGGACGCGGCACAGGAAGGTGTGGAAGGCCATCGCAAGAGCTACAGAAGAACTGACAAAATCAACTATGAGTTCGGTGGTTACAATTTGGCATTCGCCAGCTTCGAGTTACGGTGATATTCTCTTTACGAAATACGTTCCTGCACAAATGATATCTTGCGCTAGATATACGAGCTTTCGCAATCACCTACATGTACTTTGCTTTCTTGACTTTCTACCTTGTTCGTCCTCGCTTGTACACGTACTCTATGGCCTGCTTTGCAATCGATACAGGCACGTTGCGCTGCCAACCTTGCGACAAACGCTTGGTTCCTCGTGCTTCAAGTTCCTGTGCCTGTTGCACTCGCTGTTGCCCACCGCAGGCATCTACCGTCACAACGGTGTTGCTATTTGGGGTAAAAGTAAGTAGGCTCATGGGAGCAACTTACCATGTGAGTTGGACATAATCATCGCAGGACCCTAACTCACATGTTTTCATTTCATCTCAATGAATCTTAGGTAGATCCGGGTTTGGTGGTCACAGCCCTCTCACCCAGGTGGTACACATTCAGCCCGTGACATGAGAAAGTGCCACAACGTTGCATTAATGGGAGTACACTTTCATTTATTTGCTATATCTCAGATGCCTTTGACAGGACAACCCGGAGGCATGCCGGTTTCGTCATAATGCTATGAAGATCTAATACGTCTTTGGCTTCTTCACCACGCACAAGCTATCTAATAATACTTACATCCGATCCCTGGTATTCGTTCGCTCCCTTGTTTTGAGTCTCCGGGCCGTGGCTTTCGTCGGCTAGGTTGGATCCCAGCTTCACTCACACCAACTATGGTCACCGAGGAGATTGAAGCAATTCTCGAGGTCAAGGTCGTGGCTTTCCCGCATGCAGTGATCTCGAGAAGTCCTACAGAGACTCTGGTGACACATATAAAGGTCCTCTCGATCCGTTCGCCATGTTATTGTCGTTCTTTCCTTGAGCATACTAATCAAGCACCCACTCAGCATCCCCTTTGAGATGAGTTACAACGTCATCTCTCTCTCTCCCGCCACATCCACCGACAATCTCCAGGCTTTGGAGGAAGTCAAGGACTTTCGCACGACTGATCTAGGTCGTGGAGGGAAGCAACGCTGGACGTACCACGTGCTTACCGAACACGCCGTTAGCGAGGAACTGGAACGACTGAGCGACCCCCGCTCGTCGAGTTTCGTCGAGAGTGTTACCTTTCAACCATGCTGCGAAGACCTATCTCTCAACCAAGATCGATACAGCGTCGAGGAATGGGACCTCCATGGGGACGGTAATTGGCTGTTCAATGCTGTATACGACGGTACTCGAATCCATCTCGCCACATGTAAATGGTGCTGACCCTACTTTCCGGTAGGCCATGGCGGACATGACACTGTGAACTTCGTCTGCGAGCGACTCCCTTCTATGATAAAAATGTCGCTTCAGGCACTTCTCAGTAGCTCCGCGGATACGTTGCCCAGTCCTGAGCTGGTCTCGGAAGCCCTAACAAACGCAATTAGACACCTAGATGACTCTATTCGCTCGGACCTCTTCGATTTTTTGCCCATCCACAAACTCAATGGAATGAGCGATGATGAACTCAGGGATGAGATCGGACGCCGCAAATCCGAATGGGAGACCATCTCTGCGCGGTGTACACAGGGTGCCACGGTCATCTTTTCTCTATTAGATCCGTTAAAGAGAAATCTATGGGTTACCAACTTGGGGGACTCTCAGGCAGGTATGTGGCTATCGTATCCTTTGTGATCTCGCGTTCGCCTCACACCTGCGACGTTACAGTGCTGGCCAGGAAGTCGCCTTCTGGAGAGTGGTCGGGAGCCATTCTAAATTCCTTACATAATGTCAACAATCCCTTGGAATGCCAGCGTATCGTGAGCGAGCATCCGGGAGAACACTCATGTGTCGCAGAGGACAGGGTCGTTGGTTACCTTGCACCCACACGCGGTATGGCCTCACGAACATTTTCCCATTCGGTTTGAGAGTAACTGACCCTGCGCCATTTGAATAGCGATCGGAGATACATGGCTGAAAGTTCCTGGTATCTACACATCCCGGGTTTTTGGGGAGTACATACCGGATTGGATGACGGCTCCACAGGTGAAGGAGTACGTGAAGCGCCTCTTGACCCCCCCATACGTCTCGGACATGCCAGACGTACGGCACTGCGTGTTCAACACCACATCCGACAGCCAAGAGTTCTTGATCCTCTGCTCCGATGGACTTTCGGACCTCTACGACAACATCAACCCGACACTCTCGGAGAGTGAGTTGGCGGATCGATGGGTTCAAACTGTAGCGAGCTCTCTCAAAAAGCGGAAAGAAATGCCGAGAAACCTAGCTTTTGACCTGCTACGCGATGCTATCGGTGGGGAGGACATAGAATTGGCTTCGCTAATTTTGACTTTAGAGATGGACGAAAAGTGGACAGATGATGTTACTGTACTCGTTCAGCGCCTTTGATACGCGCTTCCATGCTACGGTCTACCTCTTACCCTCTGTATTTACGTGCGCACCCTGGAAATAACACGTATATTTGGATATATGGCATCGTAGATCATCGCTTTACAGAGGATGTGCCCGGGAAGGAAATGCTAGGAACCACTAGAAGACGGACGCCTGCGACGGTATCCTGACGGTTACTGTGGTCCATTGCACAACTTCCGTAGTTCACTGTCTGGTATTCATGCTCTCATTGCTGGGTGTGTGAGAACCACCCGTCGTGGAATGAGTTGAGTTGGGCTTGTTTCGCAAACTGCACAATGGGCACAGACGGATGAACATCTCAACCATCGGCCAAGTTATTGCAGCCTGCTTACGGACTGAGTATAGTCAAACATTATGAGATTAACAATCACTTACCATGCCAATACGCCGCATTTCGAAGATCATGGATGCAGAGGAACCATGAGCACGATGTGCATACACGAGAATGTCATATATTTGGCTGCGCACAGGTATCCTTTCGAAAGCTCTTGTCCACTCGAATTCGCCAAAATCATGATCGTGAACGTCGGGATTAGGAGGAATCGATGGGGCTCGGGGGTAATCGATGTGGTTGACGTAATCTCGGCGTAGTTTCTCCTCCTCTAAGCCTTGAAGTTGAAAGAACGCGTCTCGGGGAATGAGTAGAAGATGATACTTCTCTGATCCCAAGCGCACGTGATGAAAAGAGATCCACATCCGCAACCGGTCTGATAGTTTTTCAGCATCACTTCCCGACAACGAGCGGCAAATAGCAGCGTAATTCTCGGGGCTGAATGGAGCTGTTTCTTGTAATTCAGGGGGTAAACCATCCAGGAAAAGTGCGAAACCATCTTCGAAAATGGCGCGATTCGGCATTTCCACAGGATTGGTGTGTGTAATTCTCTGGATAATGGCATCGGGGAGTGGCGCAAAAAGGGGATGTTCCCAGGACTCCACCAGAGACTTCGTGACAACCATTCCTTGATCGGAAGGGAAAGAATGCGAAATGAAAGATAATTGGCTAGCGGCATGTGATTGTCGAGGTGCAAGGTTAGGGTGGGAGGAGCTAAACAGCGATGGGCGTCCACTGTGATCTGGAGTATTGTACTGCGATAGGTCAGTTCTTCGTGAAACATTTGAGGCAGCTCCTTTCGGACCACGAGACTGTGAGGATGATGCAACATTTTGCCCATAGAAACTATGACCATCACTAGAATCCCCATTTCGGGATTGGGAAGTCGACTCTTCATTGGATTGCATATCAGAAACCAGAAATGAGGCGGTCTTAGCGCCATAAGGTGTCGTCTGCTTGTCACGAACTGTGCCATGGTCCGAAGGGACTTTGTGGCGCTTTTTTGGGGTGTAGTTGCATTCAGCCTCTGCATCTTCGGCACAGTGGTTACAGACAGGAAGATTACGATCACACTACGGTAAATGCTCAGAAACGGATGCGACAATATATTATTATGGAACTCACTTTCAAATTTCGAAGGCGACACCTATCGCACCGAGGGATGCCCCGGTGGGCAGGCGTGGGTAAAGGCGTATATTTGCACTCCCGGCCATTAGCCCAGGAGCAATGGTTACAAGTAGGAAGCACTCTGTCACACTAAGGAAAGGTAGTTGAGCTCTTGTCCAGGCTAGATCACGCGATCTTACCCTCAAATTGTTCATGCGACAGTGGTCACAGCGTGGCTTGCCCCGCCGACCCTTCCATTGTGACTGGCGAGCCATATACACTTTCGGATTAGGTATGCGAATCGTAAGTTGAGCATCATCGTTTAGCTCCTCCGCGGAATCCAATTCTTCTGGAGATTCTGACATTCTTAGTGGGGAAGGCTGAGCGTGACGTTGCATCAGGTATAAAATGCCTGGAGAGCTCTGAAGAACCGGAATCGAGTCCGAATGTGATTTTGGTAGTCCTTTGAACACCTGAGAGAAACGGAAAAGAATATTAATGCGAATGTGTAACCTGACCGCCGAAGGCAGCCAGACCTACTGGCAGCTGGTCGGCCTAAAAGCAAGACGTGGGTAATGTTTTTCAACGATTTGCAGATAATAGGTGGTCAGAATTCTTCGCGTATGCCAACCTAGCAAATAAACGGTGGGGGGAGCGCACCACAAGACGTCGGATGGAGAGACAGTCCTGCACTGCAAGCCTGAACGAACTTACTTACGAGCGTGACGTTACCGTCACAATACATTTATGGTAATGTAGTTGATCATTGTAAGACAGTGAGTGTACCTGACAAAGATGTACGAATAGATCCCTCGTCGCACTGCGCACAAGAAAGCAGTGGGATTTTGGTCGGTGACGGAAAACATGTACTAGGATGAATAGTGTATCGTTTTGGCAAGCACGCAGATGCTTTCTAGCGTCGTGACGATGATCTCAGAACTCCCACGCTCGAAGCATCCCTGATGCGCGGGGTATTCTTTGAGGTTGCTCGCTGCGCAGCCACATAACTCTCCTTGATGATAGTTGAAAACGTTTATATCAGAATTTTGCTATTAGGAACTCATTTGCAGCTTAGAGTAAACAAATAATTGGAAAGACATTTGCGCAGCGAGCAACTTCAAAGAACGCGCTGCGTATCAGGGATGTTTTGGGCGTGGGAGTAGTCTGGCAGACCACTTAACCATGACCAGACTACCAAGCTCATCATCATCATGACGCTACAAAGCATGCGCTTGCCAAACCGATAAACTACATTTTCATACTAGATTTTCCCTCCCAGGCACCACTCCCTTGTAATTGTTGCGCGCAGTGAAAGCTGCTCTGTGATTGATCTACAGATTCTACACTCCGAGACTGCACTTCCAACTATGAATCCAGTCCGATGATCATCTCCCCCCAGGCCGACTGTGCCAAAAAGCTTCCCATTTCTGCAGATCTAACAGCATAACGCGTCGTCTATAGATTTGACTTTCTAAGGTAGGTTACTTTGCTTGCAAGGTCTCTGCGAGGTCAGAATTGTCCCATTTTTCATATTTCGGCCCGAAATCTGCGCCACCTGCTGCCAGCTGAGACGAACAAGTTCTCTGCAGACTTGCTGCAGACGCAGGCGGCATTTCCCTAGTGTAGATAGGTGTTGCCTGCTAAGAAGCCGTTACCAAATTTGGTATATGTAGTTGGCGAGGGTCTCGTTATCGCAGACGCAGATGCTAGAGGCTAGCTGTGTTCGAAGGGATCCCAAGGTGCGCCTGAAAATGACTAATCTTGTAGGCACTAGTTCTATGAAACCTCCAGCCAAGATGGAGATAGAAATCAACATACACGTGTCATACACCACTGGCACACGGTGGTCCACGACAAATGTGTCACGTTCTTAACTAGAGAACCAGATAGAACCATGCTTCACGAAAAGCCAACGACGATATATTTAGGTCTTGCATCCTGAATTGGTCGACGTGGATCAAGACAGTAATTTGCCCCCACTGGGATATGTATCACTATCAGTTCGTGGTCCGATTTCAGTCCTCTGTGCTTCAGGCAAGGCTCGATTGGTAGTCCACGGTCGTGTGGCTTTTGGTAAGACACTATCTTCTCTTCCCCGCTGACGTGTCGCATAAAGCTTCGAAAAGCGACCGGTGTTCGAAATGCTGCCTTCCCCGAATCACCCTTTTGGGGCATAGGACATTTGTTCTTGATGCAAGCTTCAATCGCATGGACGAACATCGGTGTACTGGCACCTTTGTGGTATATTCCCATTCGCCGGGTGCAAGTATAAATTGCCCAGCACCCATCCCCCTCCAGCCTCTAGGTGGACAGAATGTACACTCTCTATTCGATCCTAACCCTTACAACTCGACTCACATCTCTCATTTCATTCGGCTCGGCATTGGATGTTGCTGGTATAGCTTACTACGATCCCACTTGGGGCGGTGGCTCCCTGCGACAACGCAGGATATGGATACGGAGAACCTTTAAATGTCCGTCTAATCCTGCTACTATCCCTCCTCCCCCTGATGGTTTCACAGGTGATCATCTCAGGCCTCAGTTCCCCAGATGTTTTGACAGATGATGGTATTGTCAATTATGCTCGCGCTATTGGGTTGTGAGTGCTCTCGTAGCCCTCGCGTCCCGCAATAGGCACTTCAAGGTGCATCACAGCTCAGAGGAATGTTTTGGCATTCACCTTGGAAATCCCTTCTTAGCTAATCTCGGCGATGGAAATGGTTGGGTCAACCAGACGATCGAGCTTTCGTCAAGACTATGGCAGCGCCAGTATCGGAACATGTCTCGAAAGCTTTGATAGGTGGCAATCACTTCCGGTTTGTGTACTCTGCGACATTTTGTTTATACATTATCATGACAACCAGTCCAGTGTATGGCGTCAAAACGGCACGTTGGCGGATAGCGGTGCCTTGTTTTTAGCGTATGTATCATTTTCCGTTCCTCTCGATTCGCTCACGGACTCGGTAACAGTGTATCCAAAGAAGAGGTAAAGGAAGTTCTTGTCGGACTTACCATCTTAACAACGTTCGGTCAGCCCGCCACCGACGACCACGACATTGTACCCGACGGCTATGACGTTGGAAGGTGAGTGACTGCTTCTGGAACTGACAGGTGCTAATTCCAGACAGAGATGCTTTGGTGGCGTCTGCGATCGGCGAGACGAGCTACGGCGATGTCTCGTACAGTACCCACGCACAGAACGTTACCGGTTTGCTTGCACCAGGCTCGCAAGGCATTAACCACGGTGCGCCCATTATGTAGAGCTAGCCCTGTTTCCCCTGATTTCAATCTAGACATTGCACAGGATGGTGTGGTTACCGTCTTAACCGTGACCATCGCTTGAGCAACCTTTATGCAACTAATGGTTACCAGATTGTCGCTCCTTCTGTCACTGTACATCTCGGATTATGGTGTTTGGATGTGATATTACATGCGATGCAATGAACGAGACTCCCAAACCAACCGGTTGTACAATCAATAAGGAGCAAATGAGGGGCGTAACTTGCGTCAAATGTCATGATCACTATCCT
>JBBPRJ010000198.1:0-13288 GCA_038092975.1 Chalciporus piperatoides | reverse complement strand
CTATAGCACCGCAGTTCGTCGTTTATACGATAAGCAGCTTGCATTTTTGATCTGTGTCCCGATGGAGCCTCGGGCTAGTAACAACCTCCGCGAGTCTCCCGAGGTCTTGGCACCGGCACCTCCGTCGACCTCCTCGACCGCGCGATCTGCGTTATTTTTTCCGTGATCTTGATCGATCATTCCTAAGTGGCTCTGTCATACGCTAGTACACACGCCAGATATTATTATGTACCAACGGATATCTTTGGAACCTCCCTTTAGGACCAGCAACCCTTTCTATCACAAATAGGTCCTGGGTTGAATGATCATCAGAAGGCGTAGAACTGCATCGTCTGCCAAGTATCCTCTCCCTCGATGACTGAGACGCACATCACGTCGGTCCACGGTTCCGTGAGTCCAAGAAACTATGATACAACATCATTGACTCCCTAGCACGCTGATGCAATGGGGAAAAGGATATGAATACAAAACTCCCTACGCATTCGTTTGTTCGGTCAAGAAACCTCTTGCCACGCTTCGATGATTTGGTCCAGCGACACCCCCGACCAACCGGACCCAAATGCATTGATCATCTTTGTCCCGGTACCTCTCAAAACTTCCTTGATCCCCACGTCGAGCGCGGCCAAGTCCGCGGTTCCCTCAGGGGGTGATCGGTTGGTACATTGAGTGTGCGCGTCTCGTGCGAGCTGCCGCAAGATCACAAGAAGAGACGCAGATGGGACACCGTTCCTCATGAGGTACCATGCGAGCCAGCGGGAAAGTTCCCTTGGAGCCGAGGGGTCGGAAGTTGGCTCTGGTATGTCGAAGACAGGTTCGCCGCGGGCGTAGCGGCGGAGAGCCTTGATGAAATCCGGACGATGTTGGACTTTCTCGAGGCGTTCATCAAGTGCCTGGAGAGCGCCCGATACAGTGTTCTCGCGGATGAGAGGTGGACGAGGATTGTGTTCTGCGCGGCCGCTGAACCGACGGTCAAAGACTTTGCTATAAAAGTCGACCGCGAATCGGAGGTCTTGCAGGCGAAGGTGGAAATGGGCCGTGGATTGTGGGTGTGTGCGATATTGATACAATGTAAGATGGGATTGAAGCGTTTCCATTTTGTCTTGAAGAATGCTATCTAGAAGTGCTGCATGACAATATGCGTGGAAGGTCCTCTCTGCTGCAGTCTCGCCATCGTCGCGGGAGAAGTAATCTGCAAACGCGAGGAAGAGCGTATCGTTGGAAAACGAGGAGATGAAATGTGTGAGGTCGCTGGCAGGGTGGGCTTTCGCGTCGGTCAACTGTGGGAAGTCGAGAATAGCTGCGTCGCCCGCAGATGAACCAGAGCGGACAAATAAGCTCCTACTCCCTCTGGGATCTTCTGTATAGCTGAGGAACGCCGTCCTCCGCTTGACATACAACGTCTGGTTCTGAAGGAAGCTCATTTTATGGTCGGGAACGTTATCGAGATCGACGAAGAATGGCCAATAACGAGGGGTGTCAATCCTGATGGATACGAGCTTCCCAAAGTCTGGGATAAGAGTAGGCGAGATGAGTTGTGTGACACCTTTCTCACTGCCTTCTTTTGTGGTGATCTTGACGGGGAGATAGACTGCCTCACGCGTGGTGACATCTCGAGCGATGAGGCAACGGGGCTCTACTGCAAGTACCCACAGGTGTCGCAGTGCTTGAAGGTAGCTTTTGTTGTCCGATGAGACATGATGGAAACGAGGGAAAAAGGCAGTGACTAGACAGGCGATGGCAGCGTTTGATGTCCCCAGTGTGAAACGGCCAGCGCCAAGGAACAGCAAGCCGAGGGACAGGTGCGTCGCAACATGTACGCCGTATCTGAAAGCTTGGTGGTACATCCCAAAGGCATAGCGGAGTCGCCTCAAGCAAGAGATCTCCCCGGTGCCTGCCATGACCATGCAAAGTGCGATAGAGATGATATTGAGACCCTCTCGCACCGCTGAGCGCTTGATTTTATGATCAAAGGTGGGACCTGAAAACCCATCAGCGCCCGGCGCACAGACTTGTATCAGGATCTTACCGCTCGTCGCAACAAATCGACTGAACATATCAAAGTAGTTCGATAACATGATGTATGCCTCGTGCCGTGCAGTACCAGCGTACTTCAATCCAACGGCGAAGCAGCAACCGGCGATGATATTGTAATAAGCCAACTCAATCGCATCATCAGCTTGCCGTTTGTTGGCGATATGGTCTTGCATGGCTTTCATGATGGGCTCGGGGACTTGTGACATCAACCAGTCCGCAGTCGATCCTATGGTTTTCCACATGATCAACGACCTCGCGATCGTACGCAATACCAAGAAGCTCGGCTGAATGTGATTCAGTTCAATGACCGTGCTCGGAATCTCGAGGATGTCAGCCACATCCTTTTGCTCCGTCTTCAAGTACATGAGGCCGAGGGCGATCGTCGCCGCTGGGGAGGTGATGTTGACATCAAAGGTAGGACGGCTTTGCCCCATCGCAATGGATTTCGTTTCTCCATGAACAAGTACACGCAGACGGTGGAGACAAGCGACGTCCGCGGGTATTGATGAGCCCCTACCAAGCATGATCATCCCAAAAGCAAGAGCGGCCGAGTAGGTATAAGCCTCTCTGTGCTCATTGCTGAGATCAGGCTGGACAAGGTCCCTGCGACTGATTTGGTTGAGACAGACTTCCGCCATGCGCCGATCCTTCGTGCCTAGGTAAAGGATCCCGACTCCGGCCAAACCAGCTGCCTGGGTCATGAGGGAGACATTGAGATCAACCGCGGGCGTCGGAAGTAAGGCCGGTGTATGAACAGCGAGCAATTTGGTGACATGCATGTTCCCTGACCCAATGTTTGCCGCGGACAGCCCGAGAAGAACACCAATGGAGGTCAGGTCGTGTTTCGGTGTGAGGTAGCCGAACGTGTGCCAGGTCAACATCTCCCTGAGGTGGCCCGTCAGCCCGAGGCCGAACAAGAATCCCGCGTGCTCTGGGGTCAGCTCAGAGGGCTTGTTGAACGCAATCCAAGAACTCTCCACGCCCCGCGCCCCAGGAGCGATGCGCAGGCCAGCGGCAACCCCATTGTGGAACTCCCCCCAGTTGGTGCATTCGAGGGGTATCTTACCAGGCTCGGGCCCACTGATGACATTGGAAGGCTGGATCCTGACTTGATATTCGAGTTTGGGAATGACGTAAGCTTCGCGAGTGACCGTTAGCACAGAGCCAAAGGTGAACATGGCTCGGCCGTAGGGTAAGGCCAACGTCCTCTCGGCAACCCGCACGACTTGGTGCTGCTGTTCCTTGGTTTGGTCATGTTCGCTGTAATAACTGTTCGTCAAACTATTCGTTCGTGGTCAGCCGCCACTCACTTCAAATCTGGTCGCTCGACAAGCCGCACAGAAGGGATCTTTGACGAGCACAGCATACGCGCTACTTCTTCCAACCGACGATCCTGACCGAATCGGATGCTTGTGAAAGATTTCAGACCCAGCTCCACGCCGGAGAGTGTATCAACTTCACCCGCGCTTGCAGCTTTTGCTTGGTCGACCAGAGCGTTGATAGTGGTCCGACGATGAGTGGTCTGACAACGATTGAGACAAAGGAAGCGACAGCAGGAGGGACCTTACCATGTACGTCTCTGCAGATTGGAAAATCCCTTGTTGTGAGACTACCGGTTGCACCTTTGCAACACTGAAAGCCAGGTCGCGCCTGCCAACAAGTTCATAGTGCTCTGGTTGCCAGTGGGAAGGGGGTGAGAGCTGGCAGGTCCGGATCGCCTCGCGAAGAGGAGCAGCAATGCCCAGAGGCAAACTGTCCAGGAAGAGATGCCCTTTCTTCGCAGTACCCCACATACGCACAAGAGTTTCGACCGTCATCTCCGCTCGTTTTTGAGTCGATGGAATGGAGCTATCAGAAAGACAGAGGTACGCAGTAGTGAGGCGCTGGAGAGAAACCAAAGGTTCGATCTTGCCAAAAGCATAGGAAGGTTGAATGCTGAACATGGTAGCTAAACGTGGGGTTTCGAATATCGGGAATCGCCAGTCAGGGTTGCTAATTCTGCCGTACAATATGGCGGCCATGTCAGGCGGCCAAACCGGTATTCGATCATCAAGCATCTCGATGCCTGGGAGCCCGTCAGCCTTGTGTTCCAAATTCTAGGGAGGAACAATACGGACGGGTGGTAGAAGGTGAAGGCCACGAAGGCATGATGTTCGGACAAAGGCGCTTCCAGTAATCTGCCCACTCGGGGCGGATGATGTGGGCGAGGTGGCAAACCAAGGGGACGAGCAGCATGAGGGA
Organism: Chalciporus piperatoides; assembly: GCA_038092975.1. NCBI lineage: Eukaryota > Fungi > Basidiomycota > Agaricomycetes > Boletales > Boletaceae > Chalciporus > Chalciporus piperatoides. The sequence goes on along the minus strand of JBBPRJ010000198.1, from coordinate 9,013 downwards.
GTCATGACGATGCACTACAAGGCGAAGGTCTTCGGCGAGCATATGCAGCACATACAGCACGGGTGCAAGCAAAGGGTTTGGTTTCGAGGCGGTGAGATGCCATTGCTGAGCTCTTGGAAGAACTGGCAGGGATAGATGTTGCAACGCAGGGTCATCGAGGACGTTGCGTTGGTTTGTACTTCGAGCACAAAACTCCTCCCATGGTGTCGATGGGCGGTCAGCCTCGTAGGGCTTGACAGACATCAGCTTCAGCATGTGAACGAGTGCAGAAGTCAGGGAACGAAATTCGACACTCGGGGTAGTCCAAAAATGATGTTGAGACCAGGCCTCGAGAAACCCTCGGTGTAGGTCAAACGTTTCTTTTGAGGGAATAATCAGGGACAAAGCTTGCAAGGCTTGATTGACTAGGCGATCGCGGGGTAGCATGTCAAATTTGCCACGATGGGCCTCCCCTCCGGCACGGAGCAGCGTGACCGAGGACACACAAGCCCATTTCACTGATGTCACTCCTGTTATGGACGAACCAGCATCGGCGCCATGCGCGACCTTGAGGACGATAGGGAGCTCTTGCAACCCATGAGTATAGATAGATACAGTCCCATCTGTTTTGACGGCGAGTAGGTCCCATATCTCCTTGCGGGTGGCACCGACGGGGACGACGGAGACGGCATCAATAGTCTTCAAATAGTTGCAGTGTACCATTTTGTTCTCCTCCTCCACTGTGAGCTGAAAGACCACAGCTGGGGCGGCAGGCATGCAAACTGCCAACAGCGTTTGGTCACGAACACCATCGAAGCGCTGGTCAAATAGTGCTGCAGAAATTTGAGGGGACGATCCCTGTCTGGAAAAGACGTTGGAATCCTGAGTCAAGTGATCTGAAATGTACATAAAGCTTACACTGGGTTGGGAGAAGAATGCGTGCCCAACTTTTGTGCCCAAAAAGAAGCCTTCATCCTGCCGTTTTCCATCGAGGTGGAGAGCCCATCTAGCTCAGAGTCACTACCAAGCGCCATGCGGTCCAGACCAAAGCTAAGGTCAAACCGAGCTGCCGAGACGCGACGACCGGGTTGGTAAACGTAACGCCAGACGGATATCTCTTGCCGTTCATAGTCGAGCGTGATGAAGATATCATCGATGGCGAATGGTTTTCGGGATACCCAGACAACTTCTTCGACGGCTGGGATAGCAGCTAGTGTCCCGGATTGGCTCTCCTCGTCGGACAAACAAGTGGGCAAACCGGAGGGACCACCAACGATACCTGCAGTAACACCAATAGCAGCAGGCTCTGCGAAGGCATTTGTGATAGTGAAAATGGTTGGTAAAGGTGCATCGCCGGTGGCCCGATACTCGTCCATCTCCAAAGGATCGAGAAGACGTTGTATCATGACACCATGTGGATGCAGCGGCCATACTTTGCGAACGAGGAAAGGTAGGGAAAACGTGTAGTCCGTTCCATTAATCAGGTAGACCTTGCCGATACTGCGTAAGAATACGAACACGGCAGTGACTTCCTCTTGCGAGTGCTTTATCTTTTGTCGTTCCTCTTGAACGGCTTTGAAAGGACTGAAGACGGATTCGTCCGACGGGTCCGACGGCTGATCACTTGCCTTTGAGGTGTAGTGTGCACTGCCGTGAACGGGACCCGTGGTGTTAGTGTAGGCGAACCTCCCCAAGCACGCGCATTGGATGGTTTGCTCTTCATCCGAAAAATCCCATTTCCTTCGAATGACTCCTCCGTGGCTCAGAACGACGCAGCGATCGTTCCAAGCGAGTTCCTGCTCGGCCCAGGAGTCGCATCCATCATCATACAACGGCGCGTAGACTGTGTTGACCGTGGTGGACGTGGAAGCTCTCAGGGCGCTCCTGATGGAACGAAGCAAAGCGGACTCGTCAGTGTCTTCGCCTGAGGATGAAGTTATTGAAGTTCGGTGAGCAAGATAATCGACAGCAGCGGATGGAGTCTCGGGATAAAGCTGGACAGAGATCTCGGACTTCATGATGGACGACGGGCTCTGGTCATGGACGCAAGAGTTTGATGGTCATAGTACTAGCTGCCGTCCCAAGACGCGACTCTGACGCGAGCTCATTGTTTGGTAGTGTTATCGCAGTAATGGTTTTTTACAGACTAGGACAGGTACATAAGGTAGATGTTCCAAATAACATAAATGAACAAGATAAACATGTAAAAGTGCAGTATACCTTGGAGATCCTATAATTGAGAGGCAAACGACATTGCGATCCTCAAAAATTCCAAACAGTCCATCAGGTGAACCAGCAGAGTAGATGCAATAACAATACTGATCTAGCACGAATTTTCCGCGAATAAAGCCCGAACGAATCCTGCATCCGATGACCACGAAGCTGCACAACTGTTACCGGGTGGACAACCAAGATCAGCAGGATTTACTCACATCAAGGAGATGGTCGACGATAAATTTCCTGGCTGCTCTTCCTGCTTCCAATGAGGTCTTCGTGGTAAGGCAAGGCAATGCCAGCGATATTTGTCGCCTCTTCATCATTCAGCCTCCAAATGTTGCCGATGGGTAGATAGGAAGAATCGTCGCCGGCCAATAACTTATCACGACCTGGGCCAGACGGCGCAAAATCTTCATACTCCTCAGTGGATAAGTCCGCAGAAGATGTCGACGTCGGTGACAAGGTGGGTGACTGAACAATGTCTTGCAAGAACGAAGGAAGAAGAGGGGCCGGAGCATGGGCGGGGAGTGCGTCATCTAACTCCCGCATGCTTGGGAACGAGGGTAACGAAGACCGGTGGGGACCTGACGTCTCGTAAATGAAGTGGGAATCGGGGTACTGACCACCGACATCAAACGGAGGCCGAGATTGCCTTGACGAAGGGGTTGGTGGCATTTGCGTCGCAAAGTGACGTTGGGAGGAGTCAGGGGAAGAAGTAGGAATCCCTCGCAATGGTAACTGGTTCTGAGCGAGAAGTGATGTCAATAGATTGATGCGCTCGGCTTGCACTGCAGCTGAGATAGAATCGCCATTGCCCTCGGCGTCTGCACGACTAATGAGAACCGCATACCATTATAGGAGATGATGCGAAACTCACATGGGTAGCAAGTCTGGCAAACTTTACGACGTCTCCAGTTCAAATAGTTACACTTCCCGCAAATCCAATCGCCAGGTTGATGTTCGATTGGACCACGGTTGCCCGTGTTCAAAATCGGTGGTTGCTAAGAGAAGTCAGCGACTGAAAACAAATAATGTTTTATAAGTTAACTCACCGGAACGCCAGCGATGTTGTTGGGGCGAATCTGACATTGTTCGGGGAATGGCTCGTTATCAGGCCAATACATGATGCACGGTGTGTTGGGGTCGCCGGATAGATTCTGCACCTTACCTCCCACCGAGAAGGAGCGACCAGAAGGTGTTAGGAGAGGGTGAGAGGGTGACGCAGGTTTGGGGGCAGCAGGCTGGGGCACAATAAAATTCCTAGATCCATTGTGAACACCGGGAGAAACAGATTGGCTTGGTATCGGGGAAACCGAATGGTAAGGAGTGCTGCTCGCAGCGCCAGCGAAACGGGGAGAAACTGAAAGACGGGTCGAAGACGGGCCAAGGGGTCCCTGACGATTCATCGAGGAGGCTTGATTTTCAGAACGGGGGCAACCGCAGCCTCTACAAGCAAGGTTGCGCCTATGTAAAATCATACAAGGGAAAGAATCAGTCAGAACCATAGCTTATGATGGCGAGCGGATGAAAGAGACAAAAAAGAAGACTAATATGGTCCGAGGCAGATGAAACAAGTAATCGGAGAAATAGGAGGGTGAAATTGTAAATTCGAGTAAACACTGTGACTCATACGGGAACCAGGCCGCGGCCAGGACTTGGGCTGTAGGTGTCCTGGACTTATTGCAACCACCGCCAATATGGCGATGAAAACTAAACTCACTCACCCGAAGTTGTGAGCGGCGCATGTGATAGAGTTGCATCTAAAGAAACAATGCCGGTTAGCGAACGGGTTAGATCGAGGATAAAAATAAACGATCGCCACCCCTAAGGACGGATAGTGCCAAATTCAAATATGGACCGCGTGAAAAATAAAACGAAAATCAGATACTAACATCCAGTCACCTAGCCTGAAAGTTGTCTTCGGATTGGGAGGATTGCTTGAGATGACAAAGTGATCCGGCTGCGTAGCGTATAGGGCCTGGGTCTCGAATGTAGGGTGTCCAAAATGGACGCGCTTGTGAAGGTCGGGTGTTGAGATCGACATCCGAAGCTTATGGGAAAGTCTCTCAGGTTGAATCACAGGGGACGGGAACTGAAATCAAGACCTGATTCGACCGTGTCAAGGATAACCAAAGAAGCAAAGGGACGTACCCTGGCGAATAAGTCGAGACGTTCAAGTTTGTCAAAAGGCTCCAGATCAGCCTCGAGGGCGGGTGAGGTCGCAAAAGATGGGAGAGAAAACGAAAGAAAGACACAAGCCTGTCGGGGGTGTGTAAAAGTAAGCACGACATATCTGATAAGAGTGGTCGCCAAGCAAAAAAAAGGCTACAAGCCGGTCGGAGGGGGCAACCCACGGAGACTGACGGGTGCCTGGCTGCCACACCAAGCGAGGCGATTTAAAATTTGACTCAAAATTGAGCTATAAATTTCCACCTCGCCATCGGAGGTGGCCAAGTCTCCAATAATAAACGATACCATGTCAATCGATCCCGTTTATTTATTCCTGAGAAGGAATACTCGAGGCGTCACCCTGCAGGGCGAGGATACGCCAGGATCAAAGTGGCGGTGCTCGTGTCCCCGTCGATCCACAAGTTGCCATTTATAGTAGTGAGACACTTACGTCACGATGTGACTTGAACACCACCCAAACCTCGTCGACGTCGGGAGTCTGTACATGTCTCAGTGTCCATATGGTAGGTCCCACTGTTTGACGGTGGACTTGGCTCTTCGAACCGGTGAGCCTACAAAATTGACGTGGAAATATAAGACATACCGCTCTGTCAAGGAAATCGAAAACCGAACGAAGAGCCATAAACGATGCGTTTGGATACTTGCGTACCTTCAGAGACCAGCGGTTAGCTTGTCATCCCTTGAAACAGACAGAAACTTACATTGACGACCCGTGAATGTGTCGACAGAAATGCTTCGTACAAAGAACGGGTTGATGAGCGCTCCACCGGGACACCGATATCCTTGGAATCATTGCTGTTTTTCAGGCACGACGGCGGCAATGCGAAAGGTGACTTGATGTGACTGCGCGCGGGTATGTGTGGGGTGGTACCACCTGATGCGAAATGCGTCGCGAGCTCCCCGGACAGGGGCGCAGAACTCCCGGGCAAACGCTCATATGACAACCTGGCACAGGCTGATTTGGGCCCACCCAATGTCGGCCATTGCCTCAAAGCTTGGATTGGCACGGACGTCGGCATCTCGTCCCACTTGGATAGCACGTCGCTGACGCCCATGGTAGACTGGAAGAACGAAGAGGAAAACATTGCCGCAGCGTCGGGAGTATGATTGGGGTGACTCTCTCCCGACGCCGAGGTATTTGAATGTCCACCGTGGTGGTTGACCGACGATTCCAAGGAAGGCGACATTTGTTGGTTGTCAAGCGATAGAGTTGCAGAAGAGCTAGGTTGGATGTGGAGATTTGCAGCGTTGGATGATCGAGCGAGGCTTGGTTCTTCAGCGGATGAAGAAGACGTGTCCGCGATCGGAAATGCCGGTTGTTGCTTTCAAATTAAAGTGGTTGAAATGTAGGATCACAATGGGAAAGGTATGGACAGAGACGGATGGATGAGAGAAGGTCGGTGGGGAGTTCTCGTTCCTGAGTTGGTTCGGGGACAGGGTAGGGGGGACTCGACCCATTGCAACCGTCCTTTTGAGTGTTGGGAGACGTAGAACAGCGCCCGTCAGTGACAGGTCGACGGTACCGGTAATCCGTTGGTCATTTCTTTCGTCACCCATAGGAAAAGACAACGACGGTGACAAGAAATTCACACTGTCATACCAGGTGCGTTATGTCGCCAAGGAGCGGAAAAGCAGCATCTAAACCACGTGGCCAGCACGTACCAGCGCCTGTACGTAAAGTGTATTTGAGCTATACCCAAATGAACTTGTTTCTTCAGATGGGCAACTAATCTATCCATCAGCGCTTCAGGCTTCAGCCCTCAAGGCCTCAGGGCTCACGTTCTTTCAACGATTCAAGGTTTGTATAGGGTCATCATCCGGAGCGAAAACAAACTCCCGTGCAAAGCCTGAACGTACTATGGTGCGAGTCTCTGTCCACCATCGAATCGTCAGTTCATCCCATATCTCGGCTCTAATGCGGGTTTGTCGCACCCAGACCAGGGGTGGTGTACAAATCATCAAAAGAAGTACTTACACCTTGTGTAAAAAGACAACGTAGAAGAACCTGATTAATACGCCCATAGAAAGAACATCCGTCGAAGACCGTCCTCGGAGGATCTTCTTTCCCAGCCGGTAACCACCTGTTGCCCGAGGCGGTAAGCAAACATATGTATTTGCACGCACTGTAACCACAATATATCCTTTGTCAAGATCCATCTTAGTTCGTCGGAACTTTCAGGGCGACCCACTCTTGGGCCTTCAGATCGAGACGATCTGCGTATTCTTCGGGAGCCTGTTGGAGATCACCCAATCATAGGTTCATATGGGTCCGTGCTCCTTCACGGCTGCTATCTGGTTGACTGACGTCAGTCCCAGTACATATCATATATTTTCCTTGTACTTCCGGGTCCTGACCGTGCGTATATCGATCGCTAAGCCAAGTGCGTTCACCAACCTCACGGCCCTAACCTGCGTCGCCGTCGGAAATACTTTTACCTTTCTGCATAGCCCCCGGTTGAGAACCGAACTTGAGCCTTGCGATCATCCCGCTTTTTTTCCGAAGCCCGGCCCTTTGGCAGTTCGGCCCCACAACGAGGGCCGATGTTTTCTCTCGAGGTCTACGCGGGACTTGCTCCGTAACGCACCCGACAAGCCTCAGACGAGATGTGGCAGAAAGGTTGGTGTGACGTGATCATGCAGGCTGGATTCCAATTCGACTTCTGTGTGGCCGGTGCGGCTCGAAGTTCGAACTCTCGCGTACCATCCCACCTCGAGCTCGAGGGATGGAGAGCGTGGCAAACCCAATACGATGGCAGAGCATCATTTACGCGCATTTTTGATCCTTCCAGGAATCCAAGTTCCATGAGCGCAGGTCTCGTGAAACTGCGGCTATTGTAATATGTACACCACCATTCACCAGTAAGGTATACGAAAATTCGGGTACGAGGAAACGGGACAAGACGGAAATCGTGAGCAAAGTATCTGCGGAGGGTACAGTCCCAGACACAAACACTCATGAATGTAAGTAAGAGTAGTGAAGCCTGCGTGCCGCCAGATCAAACGTTGACGAAGGCAGCAACGCAGGTAGGTTCCCATAAAGAGCTTTGTGCAGTTGATCACCGGTGAGCTGCAGGACCATTTGTTGCTCCACCAAATATTCTGCATAACGTCTCCATGCCCCTGCACCTCGTCCTCCATGAGTGGCAGAAGCGGGTTTCCCCTCGTCAACTTGACCCTTCGCCATCTTACTCTCTTTAAGCGTGCTGATGCTCCCGACAATGAAAAGCCCCCGTTTAGCCCGTGTAAGCCCGACGTTGAGTCTCCTCCTGTCTGCAAGAAACCCAATTTGCCCCGCAGGGTTGTTGCGCACAGTTGAGAAAATGATCACCTCCTTCTCCCTTCCCTCGAAGCCATCCACGGTCTTGATTTCAACATCAGATAGTTGGAGTCTGCGAAGGTCACCCAAGGTTGTTGAGAAGCGCTTGCGATATTTCACATCGGTGTTAAGCAGGCGTGTCAGCAATGATACTTGGGCGACGTAAGGGGCAATTATTCCAATGTCTTCTCCACGAAGGTACTTTTGGCAAGGTCCGATCAGTACGCTGTGATCGCGAAAAAAGTAATTGAAAGAAGCTTGCTTACTTCGTTTTTAAGCAGCAGGTCCTCAACGACGCTGCAAACGATGTGAGCCTCGTTCCAATTAACTCTACTGCGATCTTTGGCAGTCTCTGAGCCCCCGTGATCCAGAAAGATAACAGACTGTCGACGGCCTGTCAGGGTATCCACCAGTAGATGACTCGAAAGTGGGGGAAGAAGGTTTGGAGAGATATTGCCTAAACTGTCAACCGTCCCATCTCTCAGGGACAAGTTGTAAAACTCAAGCGACGGGAAACGAGAGATGGCTGGGTGCATCCGATATTGGATATCAAGCATAATTGACGGCACGACTGGGCCGGAATCACCAATATAGGTAAACGTTCAACCAATCGGGACGGAACACTCACCACCTTCTTCCGTCAACCTCTCGAAAAGGCTAGTTCCAAGGCCCTTTAACTGTGCTTCGCGGCTCGCGATGACTGGCGGAAGTTGCTTATGATCTCCGATGAGAGCAACATGCTGCGACTAAGAAGCACGTAGGTCAGAAGCGGTTGCATAGAAAGATGGAGGGAGATAGACATACTCCCTTCATCAATGGTATAAGCGATGCCGGTTCCGTTGACATAGACGCTTCGTCTAGGAAAAGCACCGGAAAGTCGAGCACGTTAAGTGCGACACTGGCTGAAGTGATGCAAGTGGTGCAAATCTTTCCCGATTTCAGAATCTAAGACACAAGGAGGAATGCGGAGATGATCACGTACCACATCGGAAGCCGAGGTGATGTCCCGCAACATTTCCTGATGAATAGCATACAGCTTCGCGTTCACACCCATCAACTGGCGCTCCTTTGCAAGCATGGCTGTCCGCATTCGATCAAGACGAACTGCTCCGCGAGCAGTTGGAGCTTTCTGCGCGGCATCAACTCTCTTACTCAAATCGTTCAGACTTTTCTCAATCTCCTTCTTCTCTTCGAGAAGCTTATCAACGTTGGGTTTGAGTGGGTGCTTGTCGAGCTTGTAGTCGAGAGTGTGTTCAGTAAGGCTGTCTTTAATCTTGCCACGAAAACCGACGCGGAGAGGCTTGACTCGTG
>JBBPRJ010000197.1:0-13308 GCA_038092975.1 Chalciporus piperatoides | reverse complement strand
TCCTCGTCCTCGCTCACCTGGTCCGATGACGATTTCCGATTGGCCTTCTTCTTCCTTTCCCTGGCATTCCGAACTGCGTCGACCGTTTGCCAATTATAGAAAGACTTGACCGCCACTCTCTTCTCGTCGCACTCGTCCTGCCCAACTTTGAGGTCCTCACCATCCCTCCCATCCAAATAACCAAGTTTCCTTGCCTCCCACGAACGCCATCCTTTACGGGGCCGTGTAGATGCGGATACCTCCTTGACCGCATGCTCCCCGACTGAGCGACAATCTACCGCCACCAGCTCCGCATTGTTAATCCCTCGCTCGCGGACTTGGCGAACGAACTCCTTGAGCACCGATCCAGAGATAGACGTGCTATCTGCCTCCAGAACGCGCAGCTTGGGACAGCCACGAATGAGCGCTCTGAATGTATCGTTGGTCAGATTGGTCGCGTATGACACCGTCAGATGCTCCAGGGCGTGTCCGGGCTCGGGAGCCTCTGGTGCCCTGATGGACGACGCCGACCCGTTGGCCCCTGTCTCTTGTTCCCCCGGAGTAAGCGCCTCCAGGACCGCATCCGTGATATCCAAGGCGTCTTCAAGGTCGAGCTTCCGTATGAACGGCGTGGTGGCGAGCAGGCGCAAGAGACCGTCGTCCTTGAGGCTCTCCCCAATTCCCGCGAGCTCGAGGAATTCAAGACAAGGAACGGAATACGCAAGGTTCGAGCAAGCGGTGTCCGTGAGCAGGATGCAGCCGGAGAGCGAGATGTGCCGGAGGCTCGTCACGCGTCGCCTGTATCGACACATATCTCTCGGGTCCCTTCCTGCTTCACGAGATGTGAGCAAGATGGTTTTCTCGAGATCTGGCTCGTCATCCGCACAGGATACGAATGCCTCCAAAGCAGAGTTGTGCAGGCTACGACAGTAGCTCAGGTCAAGGACTTCGAGATGGGGTGCGGCTTTTCCCAGTGTCGCCAGGACGTCGTCGTCGATCATGGGAAGCCCGCACAGCCTGAGCTCCTTGAGCGCGAGGCGAGCGTTTCGTGTCATCACCGCTGCACCGAATGCGCGAACACCATCCCCGTCAATGTTCGGGCATCGGCTCATGTTCACCGACGTGAGATGTGAGCAGAGCGTGAGTACGTCAAAAGTGGCATTGGTAACTGCCCGTAGCCCTTTCACGTTCAAGATACGCAGGAAGGGGGAGCGGATGAGGAGGCTATGAAGTGACTGCGTCGTCAATGCAGTGCAGCCTTGCAAAGTGATCGCAGTAAGTTGCGTATACGTGAAGTTCATGATGGGTGCTGCGCGAACGCAAAGGGCAGTAGCCATATCGACCAGTGCGGTTGGTGAAAGGTGCGTGTGTCCCGAGAGGTCAATGTTCTTTATGAACGGACCCGAAAATTCGACAAGAGAAGCCAGGAAGCTGGCAGACACGGTAGGGAAAGCCCGAAGATCAACGTCTTGCCAGAGTTGGCCATCGAAGACCATCGTTCGCCACGCTTTTGACACCTGATCTTACGATAGGTCCCCTGAATAACCAAAAAGGTTTCAACTATGCTCACCCTGCTGAGCTTAACAAGTTCCCGCATTGCACGGTCTCTCCCAATCCAGCGACTTTTCGATGAACTGGCTTTAAGGACAGTCCATTTCCTGCTACTCTGCAATTGCTCATGATCACCCTCATGCAGGGAGATCAGAGCCGCCAATATACGGAGCCGAAGTTCCCTTGGCAGCATCTCGTCGAACAAGTTCCGGGCATGGCCTGCCACATGTATGACGTTATCCTCGAAATCGACTTGAGGAACAAAATCAAAGGCAGAGTTGGGAAACGGAGACGAATAGGAACGATGTTTCGATCTCGCGCCCACTATCCCATCCGGTGGGTGATTGTCAGTGTGCCAGATCACAGCTACCTCTGCTGCGTGCGTAGGCACGGCTTCTATTTCCGTGCCGGGTGACAATATTGGCGCGACGTCCTTCGTTTGCCATGGGAATGGCAGTGGGTCAATGCCCAGAGGATCAAGAAAGCCGTTTGGTGGGCCTGAAGCCGACACCTCCGTAGGATCGCCTTTATTCTTCGACAGCAACTTGCGGGCAAAGTTGACCGGAGTCTTTGCCCCGAGTTTAATTCTGATCTTCATGGACGAGCTGGACAGAGAGCTATTTGAATGGGTGGACAAATTGGACAAGGATCTCGTTCGCGAAGGAACCCTCCTAAGGCCAGGGGGTTCTTCTACTTGTACGACAGTGCTCTCGATTGAGCTAGAGGGTGAATGGCTCGGGGATGCGGTGCAGAGCGACGAAGAAGGAGAACGATACGAGGATGCTCCTGATGTAGACGACCAGTCTGAGACGACTGCTGAACCAAAGTCAGATGGAAGGAGTGACAAAGGAGGCAACGTGGGAGGGAGTTCCCTAGCCTTCCCTTTGCCGGTGGTTAATGTGGCAGAGGCGTTATCCGGACAGACATCAAATTGAGCGGAAGGACCGGATAGATTAGATACCGAGCGATCATCTTGTGACGGAGAGTCAGATATGAGTTGAACAGGGGAAGAATGGAGTGATGATTCAACCAGGAATGTAGGGGAACTCCTTCCGGTAATGAATGAGACGCTGGGTGAGTCTGACCGATCGTGTGCGGGTGGAGAGGTACGGATGGGTATTGGCTCGACTACACCTGTGCTCTTGCCTGTGAAGACGTGCGACGGCGCCGAAGACCGGTGTTCAAGGAGTTCCGAATGTTCCAGCTGAGCATGTCGACCCATGGCGGTGAGGTGGGCTGAGGGTGTGCAGACGGACGGGGGCGACACGCACGAGGCCGGAGAGGGAGATCTGGAGGTCTTTAAATGATCTGGTTGATAGATAAATTCATCTGGAAACTGATAGATAAAGCCATAGTCATCGACATCCTCGGGAGGCTTCATGAGGGAAGGGGGACGGAAAGAGAAGGTGGGCAGACGAGGAGAGATAGCAGCGTCAGAAGCTGAGGGAGACAGATGTAGGATACAAAGAATCAAGGGATGGTACTACAGCAGAGGGAGGCTTGAACCAGACGATCCGATAAAACCAATAAGCACTCAAGCAGTACTCAGGGGTCACCATACCCGCCTTTCCCACGAGACCCACACTCGAGGCGAAACATTGTCATGTCAACTCACGACAGTGCATGACATCGCAGACACTCAGTCAAATTCAACTGTTTATCACAACGATATGATAAGAACATTCAACAGGTCAAAAGAACGACGATATCATTGCGCAAAGACTCGACTAGAACGTGCGTAGGGTGAAATTAGCAGATAGAAAGAGTAGCCCGCATGAACGGCATGAATAATCCCAAAACAGATGAGCCAGAAAGCGAAAGTTTGATACAGCAAAATCAGAACGTTACCGATAAGAATATCAGATGTTTGCACATGTTGGCTGACAGCGTACAGGGTGAAAAACGTGCGAGTTCGAGGACGACGATGGAAGGGAAGCACTGAAGGGTAGCGTAGCAATCACAACAATGTGGAAATCAAGCAGCGGTCGCCCTCGGGTTCTCTTTCGCCTTCTTCCAGTTAGAAGTCGCTAGCTTGAATCTTCAAGATGGAAGTGTCAGGTCACATCACTGCATCAACATAACTAAAGTTCCTTACCTCTCCTGATGAGCCATGTCAGGGTCAGACTCCTTCAGCCGCGCCATCTCGGACTGCATGAATTTGTTGAAGGCGCTGAGTTTCTTTCGTCCTCCGCCACCAGCCGAGGACTCTGTGTGGGTCGTTCGGGTGATGATTAGAAACAAAAAAAAAATTCAACAGATGTCAAGGTCACGAACTGGCTTTCTTTGGTGGCTTCTCGGACGCGGTCTTTGGAGGCATTGTTGAATTAAAGTGCAAGAGGAGGACTCGGGTTTCGCGTTTGGGGGAAAGTTGAACTACACAGCGCACAGACCAGCAACAGGGGCAACGGCGGGCCGCGGACAAAAGACGATTATTCCCAAGAAACGTCATCAGTCAACTTAGGAGGGGTTCGGGACAGTTATGGAGAAAGTTTGCATACCTTTCGGACTCGAGAGGATCAGGGAGGGTGGATAATTGAGCTAGTTGTGGTTGTCTGTGGAAGGGTGGAAAGGTTCATGTTGGCTCGAGTTGTGCGGACCTTATACGAGCTCTTCGTAAGTTCAAGTTTGACAGCCCTTTCTCGAGGACCCGCACAAGCGGACCCCGAACACCATGGAACTCACAGCCTCACGTAAAATGCGACCATCAACTCAACGTGATCCGTTCGTTGTTGAGCGGAAGACCTCGAAGCCTCGTAAATCACAAAATATGCCCGAACTTTCCTTGCGGGCGAACCATTGTCCACGCGGCCTCCTCACGACTTTAAAGTTCCCTTGCGTGGGATTGGAGGGTAATTGCATACATACAGTACGTCTTCCAGGCAAAAAGTGAGACCAAAAGTTGGATAAGGGAAAATTCGCGGCCCCACGATGCATTCATTCCATGGGCGTTTTCGCACCAGGCATGAGCCAATGTCTCGGAGTCTGTAGTACCAGGGGTCCGTGATTCAAAAGGGCGTCAAACAGACGCGTCGCGTCCCCGTTGAATCAGGCCCGCGCGGTAGCTTTCAAGATACACAATCTGCCGATTCCCTGCTTCTCGTTTCCATGCTAAGTAGGCGTGATGCTACTGATATAGTGGGTGATAATTTTTTGCGAGCGTCCTGTGGATTAGATAGCACGGGAGAACAGAAGATGGATCAAAATAAACGGCGCGACTCCAACACATTATAACATAACATGTTGCGCAAGGGTCCAGTGGCGACTATCAATCACTTTGGGCCGGGGCCTCGTCTCCCATCATTGGCTATGCTCTCTATCAAGCTTGCGCCGCTCACGATTCCAGTCGTCGCGATCAAAAACTTTCGCCCTACTCAAGATAAATGCACAATTTTCTCAAGTTTATAGCACAGTTCGTACCTTTGTGTTGTCGAGCGACCCATCGCAGTGCTGCAATTTCTGTATACGTACACCCACCGAGGAAAAACACGACCGTCGTCGTTGTTTGCTCATTGGGCCGAACTGGAGGATATGCGGATGCTCGGCTTATCAAACGTTGACCTGCTGCCAAGATAACTGTACTTACGAAGCGCAGAAATAGGCGCAGTCTCTGATCCCGGCCTGGTGGCCGCCTTTTGAACAATATCGAAGGTCTTCCCCGGTATGGTAGATAGTACGTCTTCGAAGCCTTTCCAGCCGACGATGGGGTGCGCAAAAAGCTTCTTGGAAGTCGAACCTTTGCCCTTTCCGTCCCGTTCTTCCGCGCTGGCCCTTTCGGCTGGATTGCTAATTACGCCATTCTTTTGAGCGACACATTGAACCAGCCGGGCGCTGATGGGCGCGTAGCCCGAGTATACATAACCTATGTCATTCTCGAGTTCTTCCAAAGCCTCCGGGTTGTCATCGATGAGCAGACGTAAGGATTTGCGTACTGCTGTAAAGGGTAGCTTATTTGCTGCAAGTGACGGAGGTGCTGAGGCTGGAAGGGGGTTTTGTAGGAGGATGGCAAGAGGCGGTGCGGACAAAGAAAGCAGAAGCGGCAGTAAGTGGTATCCGTATGCCTATCGGAAGAAGATAGTGGGAGATACTCAGAGGAGAGCTGGGATCATATAAGGTACCTACCTGCAGAAACTCTTTCTTCACGTTTTCGAGGGCACGGGTCTTGATACCACCAGTGGTAATACTCGCAAGACAAAGTAGCCTAGCAACCACGTGCATCTCCGCTCCTTGCGCGATCATCTCCTCGATGGTGTTAATCTGTGCTGTTGCCTCGTAAGATGCAAGGAGGTCTTTGCGAATCGAAAGCTCGGTGTTCAGTACTTCTTTACCTCAATGCCGTACCACCTACTTTGTTGAACCTCAAGGGACTTGTTAAAGAGATCGGTACGCGTTTGTGGAACCATCATCTCCGATAGACCAGTGTCTGAGGTACCAAATCAAGGCCACTGCGGAGGGACAAGCATGAGTCCACTCACGTAACCTCAAAGCCTCGTGTTCGCCTTGTAGTCCACCAAGCTTCCCAACAAAGTCGCGCAGTTGTGCTACCGTCTTCGCCTGCAAGCGAGCCTGTAGCGTGCGTCAGGAGATAGCTAGTCTCTTGTTAATGGAATTTTCACCTTGTAGTTCTCGTCAATCCGATGCGCGACTCGATTCAATCGTTTGCCGACAGAGGAGAAATTCAAGTCTCGCAATTCTTCAAATAAAGGGTCTGTCGTCGAAGATAAGATATGTTTCTTGGTTTTCTCATTCGCGACTGGCGTGATAGTTGCGGATGTCGATGCTTGGGAGGTGCTTGGGTTCCCCGGATTAGGTACAGATGGTGGACTGAGGAGGCTCAGCGGAAGTTCAACTTGAGCTAACGGAAATTTCAGACGACCGCTGTCTGGCAACGGGAAGATACTTGCAGTTTTTGATGCCAATTAATTCATCAATCAGGCCCTCATATGTGAGCTGGGTCAGTAATGGGGTGATCATATCAACATGTCGATCCAGGATGATCAGCGAATCAAAGGGCGCTGGAACATTCAGTGAATCTCCGAAGACTGACTGCTGATCGGGGAGCGGCCTGGTCAAGAGCGTAGCAAGTTTCTATTTCGAAAATCAGTGCGGCGAACTTGGTGTTACGGGCCACCATAATCACCGAAGCATAATCTCCTTTGCCTAAAATACGGGGAAATTGACCGAAGTTCTTCTGTAGAGCGTCCAGTGCCAATGCTGAATTGTATATAACGGTCTCATCCCCATCCTGAAGAAGAATGAAGTCAAACCCGTGTCACAATTCAGTTTAAATCACTCACCACCCACAGCTCCTTGAATGCATTGTCGTGCTCAAGTGAAATGACATCTTCCGCCACAGGAATAAATTGCAAGTTATAGGACGAGATGACCAAGTCGCCGAGTACACCTTCTTCCTCCAATAACCGAGAAACTAAAGTGGATGTCCGTGGAACGAGGAACAGCGTGTATCTGTACTTGACAGATTCCTTGGAAGACCTCTTGATCTGGTCTGACGCGCCTTCAGTGGCGCGTCACATGAAAGCTCGAGGGACTGACCCGCTATTATCTTCACATATTTGATGAGTGGTCTGCAAAGATAAATAATGTTCGTGGTAGTTGATGCCAGTGGGCCGGGTTCGAGCCAGAACATCTTGTCTACACCATGATTCTATCAACTGATCAGCTTTGCGATGGCGTGTGCTCAAGACAAAACAGACCTTCAGGAGCGCGACTTCCGTTACAAGGCCCAATGGGCCTGCAAGCGTTGGGTCGAGTACGAGTGTCTTCGCGCCATTCACCTGTACTGAAGCTGTCAGGGCTGGGTGTTTGCGGGGAAGTAGAATAACATACTGAGTTAAGAGCATTGACCAAGGCTCTCCTCGCAGACTCCTTGAGCACCTCGATGTCTAGTGCTTGCTCGTCGTCGCGTTCAACGCCTGACGTTGTTTGCAGATCCGCGGAGGACGGCGCGGACGTCGCTGCCATTGCTGGAGAGTACTGTAGCACAGCCACGGTTTACAATGGCCGAATTTGCTTTGGATGGGTCCGTCAAGGTCCCGTCATAACTTGAAAGTGTACCACCGCCCAACGGAATAAGACGTATCAGTGCTGCCATCACTTCTAACAGATTTCCTGGCGAATTGCCAAGTAGCGCCATAGCCCACGATGGAGTCCGTCCCAGTGTACGACGGCACGCACCCCTTGCTCTCTCTCTTGTCCGCGTGCTTCTGGGTGATACGTGAGTACTTTTGACTTCAACATCGAGCGGGCAGACAGTCTGAAGGATTTTGAACAGTATGGATGCTTTCGTGGGTGAAATCGCTCATCGCCTTCGTGACCATCACGGTCCCCCGTTTGATTTATTTCGTGCTCTCGTATTCCATGACCCTGACGGTGAGCGCGACTTCGAACCCATAGCGACAAGCACTGATGCATCGTCATCTTTAGTTGAACTTTTGGTCCTTTGCATCTCTATTTGCTGCCTCGGCAGTGGCTCTTAACTATTGGATTCGCTTCCGATATCTCAACACGTACTCACAGCTCAGAGAGCCGCCCCTCGTTAAACCAGACGTCAATGCCCTACATCCAGACGTGAATACGACGGAACCGCCACCAGCTTTCCACAACTATCTAGACGACTTCTTGCAAGCAGTGCGCGTTTTTGGTTTTCTTGAAAAACCTGTTAGTGTTCCATTGCATTCGTTCTCATTCGAGCTCAACTAAAGTTATCTCAGGTCTTCCACGAGTTAGCCAGACATCTACAAACCAGGCGACTCATTGCAGGAGACAGTATCTCACTGGATCAAGATCGGAATTTCTACTGTGTAATAGACGGCACCGTACAGGTATTCGCGCGAACAGGACAAACGACATTGCAAAATGGCTCTTGGGACGACGAGGACATGAATGGATATCAGCTGATCAATGAAGTCGGAAGCGGAGGCACCCTGTCCAGCCTTTTCAGCATTCTCAGCTTATTTACGGACGAGATTAAGCTCAGCTGGCAGGACGATGAGCCCTCTGAGACACCTATAGGGTTCACACTTCCCCGGACGCAAGGTGGACGAACCAGCTCCGACGTGTCACATTTCGACCTCGAATCTGAAAAGCCTTCCTCTGCTCGTTCCCGTAATCGGAGGGCATCGATTTCTTCCTCAGGATCGACAGCGCATCCGACAGCAGCCCCACCAGGCCTCGCTGATGCCTCTAGGACTCAATCGCACACCCCTTCGTATGCACCCTCACCACCCCATTCGGACTCCGTCCGACAATCACAGATCCACCGTGGCATCGTCGGGAGAGCGACAGAGGATACCACGCTTGCAGTTATCCCAGCTGAAGCATTCCGAAGAGTGACCAAGAAGTTTCCGAAGGCAACAGGTCATATCGTGCAGGGTATGTGTTGTGAACTAGACATTATGTCAAATCTTAACTGGAGCACTTCTTTTGACAGTGATCCTGACACGGTTTTCACGAGTAACTTTCAACGCGGCCCATAAATACCTTGGATTGACGACGGAGGTCCTCCGCACAGAGAAAGCTATCAACGAAATCGCGTGTCATCCATTGCCGGATTCGTTTTATGCAGGCGGCGGGCTCCATTCCTTACGCCAGCGCTTTGATGACATCTCAGTTCAGGAATCTGACTCTGAAAGCGACTACTTCGCACACGAGTCATCGCCTTCCATGCTCTACTCTGGTAAAAGCAGTAACAATGTCAGCGCGTCTAACGCGTCTAATTCAAGGGAGAAACTGACCGAGAGTCCGGTATTCACACGCAATCCGCCTTTGCGAGCGCGCTCGCAGGTTCAGGCAGGCGACCTCCTTACTTCGACAGGCCAGGGACATGATAGTTACCGATCTCTTACCCGGTCCTTCAGCATTTTAAACACGCCTCGCATCGGCACTGCTAAGAACGTTTCAGTCACAACCCGCCTCTTAGGGGATGAATTCGACCTTCGCGACGAAGTCATGTCCTGCATTGCCAAGTCCATTGGGCTCTTGCAACCTCCCATGAGCGGCGGCGAATCTGTAGAAGCCTCACCAGCTCTCCCGCCCTTTGATACGGTAAGGTCACAGGCAGGAATGTTCACGTCTCCATTTGGATCGCTTTCGCTGCTGGATACGGGGGACGACAACACATCCAGTGTCACCGGGACTTCCTCGAATGCCAGTGGTTACATGAGCGGCTTAGACAATGAAGTGGAAATCCTGTTCTTCTCTGCTGGGTCTACGCTCGTGAAAACGGGCGAACGCAACACAGGTATGGGCGCCCATCAACGAAGAGAAGTCACGAAACTGACAACTGGGCTAGGTCTATACTACGTCATCGAAGGATTCCTAGATATACTTCTTCCGACAGAGGCAAAGGCTGCCCCCGCCGCTCAACCGTCGTCGCAATCCAAGATGTCAGGTT
This sequence comes from Chalciporus piperatoides, assembly GCA_038092975.1. Classification (NCBI taxonomy): domain Eukaryota; kingdom Fungi; phylum Basidiomycota; class Agaricomycetes; order Boletales; family Boletaceae; genus Chalciporus; species Chalciporus piperatoides. The sequence goes on along the minus strand of JBBPRJ010000197.1, from coordinate 3,368 downwards.
CCGATACGGACTCGATATTCACCTACGACAACAGCAAGGCGGATAATGGGAAGCGAGAGACCCGGAAACTCCTTTTTACTGTGAAGCCAGGTGGCATTGCTGGATATCTCGGTACGTGCACTCTTACGAGACCTTCATTTTAGCTAATCCCACACCAGCTTCGCTGTGCAACACACCTTCCTATGTCGACATCCAAGCTAAGACTGACACCTATGTTGGCTTCTTACCAGCTAAATCTTTGGAACGCTTGGTAGAGAAGCGGCCTATTGTTCAGCTGACGCTTGCGAAGCGCTTGATCTCGTTACTCTCTCCGCTTGGTACGCAAGTTTTCTTACTCATTCCTCAGATAACGTCTTATGGGAATTCCAGTGTTGCAAATCGATGCCTCCTTGGATTGGATGCAAGTCAGCGCTGGCCAGGTTCTTTGGAGACCGCAAGACGTCAGCGACAGCTTTTACATCGTCATTAATGGGCGCTTGCGCGCGATAACAGAAGGAGACAACGGCAAAGTTACCATTACTGGCGAATATGGTCAAGGAGACACGGTCGGGGAACTTGATGTCATCACCAACTCGCCACGTCGAACGACCATGCATGCTATCCGTGATTCAGAGCTTATACGTATGCCACAGACCCTCTTCAATGCCATCTCTTCACGGTAAATTCGATAACATCAGACAGTTAAGAAAGTCCACTTACCTCCCCTTTCTAGAAACCCTCGCACAACCGCGCAGTAGGTTAGGTTTGTTTCATGTGTTGTCATGCTAATGTGGTCGTAGGCTTCTTCGTACCATTGCATCTCGGGTTCGCAACGAAGTCGATGCATCTTCGAACGTTCAATATCGTAACACAGCATCCGAGCTAGGCCGGAATAACACGAATCTGAAGACCGTGGCCATTTTACCTGTCTCTCGACTCGTTCCCATCGATACCTTCGCTCGAAAGCTCAAAGGAGCACTAGAAGAAATGGGTGCTAAGACATCTTACCTCAACCAAGCTTCCGTTTCAGGACATCTTGGACGACATGCCTTCTCCAGAATGGGCAAGCTCAAGGCTGCAGCGTGGCTAGCCGATCAAGAACAGAGGTATCGCACTGTCCTTTATGTAGTTGACTCGCCAGTCAACAGCCCCTGGACCCAAACCTGTATCCGGCAGGTGGGTGCAATCCTCTCATTGCTTCAGAGTGTGGCTTAGACAGCTATCAGGCTGATTTCGTAATGGTCGTTGGGATGGGAGATGACCCCAGCATTGGGGAATATGAACGGCTCCTCCTCTCCATGAAGACTACGGCTCGGAAGGAGCTAGTATTACTCCACCCAGATCAATCGGTCGCTCCAGGATCAACGAGGGAGTGGCTCAAGGTTCGTTCTTATAAATGGTAACATACCATCATCTCACGTAACGTACAGAATCGACCATGGGTTCATCAACATATCCATGTTGAGCTCCCGGTAGGCACTATGCCATAAGACATGTGATCGAATCAATAATATAACTCCAAGGGGCTCGTCATACCTCTGACAAAGGCATCCCCTCCACAAGATCCCCAGGCAGTTGTTGCTTTCAAGAACTTGAAAGATAAAGTCCAGAGCGGCCTTCAAAAGTATAGAGGAGCGCGACCAAATGTGCGCCCTCAACGCCAGCCCATGGTCAACGATTTCTCGCGATTGGCCAGGAGACTCTGTGGGAGGTCTGTTGGGGTTGTGCTTGGCGGTGGTGGTGCGCGTGGCCTGTCCCACTTGGTAAGCCGTGATCTCATCATCACTATGGCCATTCGCATTTCTGATCACCTCGTGTCTTAGGGTGTCATTAGAGCTTTGGAGGAACGTGGCATTCCAATCGATTACATTGCTGGAACAAGTATCGGCGCTTTCATCGCCGGCTTATATGCGCGAGAGTGTGATATTATCCTCAGCGCGAGCCGTGCCAGGCAATTCAGCAGTCGGATGAGTAACATCTGGAGAATGCTGTCCGATGTAACTTATCCACTAGTGGCTTACACGACGGTACGAGTATCCCTACGATTGTAGAGCACTGACCCATTCCTCGCATAGGGGCACGAGTTCAATCGTACCATTTACAAGGTAGTTCATGACACATTTCGTCACGCTTATGCTGAGCAACAATAGGCTTTCTATGACCTCCATATCGAGGACATGTGGCTTCCATACTATTGCAACACGACCAACATCAACACCTCGCGTATGGAGATCCATGAGACTGGCTATGCATGGAGGTTTATACGTATGTTACTCCACACTTTTTTCACAGGTGTTTGAGCTCATCTCGGTAGGCGCATCCATGACACTGGTGGGTTTGCTACCTCCTCTGTGTGACAATGGGAGTATGCTCGTCGATGGCGGATATCGTAAGTTGTTCTCATGCCCTGTACAAAGCTGAACTAACTTGGGTTCTGCATCGACCAGTTGACAACCTACCTGTAAGCAGTAGTGATTCCATCTGCCGTTGCTATTGAACCAACCTCTCCCAGGTATCCACCATGTTTTCCATGGGCGCAAACGTTGTGATCGCGGCAGATGTTGGCTCTGTAAGTAATCCTCCCATATCCCCATTCTCATTCATACTCACCGGCTATAAAGATCGATGACAACTCACCTCGAAACTTTGGTGATTCCCTCTCGGGATGGTGGCTCCTCGTGAACAGATGGAACCCTTTCTCAAACATGCGCAACGTCCCGGCTATACCTGAGATACAGAGTCGGCTCGCATAGTCCGTTTCGCTCGCCTTGCCGCAGGGTCGTATTTTGCTGACACGTTTTCGTTCATGCTCAGTGTATCGAGTGTTCGGACCCTCGAAGAGGCCAAGGAGGCCCGTGGCTGTCTGTACATGCAGATGCCTGTCCAGGAGGTAAGCGAGTATTCATTCAGCGGCGCTGAGCACCAGACTCACCGTTTCGCAGTACGGTACCCTTCAATGGAGCAAGTACGACGAGATCGAGAAAAAGGGCTATCAAGCAACAATTGAGATACTGGACCGTTGGGATGACGAAGGGAAGCTGCCTACTCTAACCATCGATGGTCCAAACGCAGACAAGAGCAAAGCTAAGAGAAAGGGAAGAAGTGCTAGACGCAATTCAGTGTAACTTATTTTTATTAAGCCTCCTCCTAGAGAGGGTCTTTCCACATCATTTGTATGATAAAATCCACATTGTCAACGTTGATTTGATTCAAAGATGAATTTATCTATGTACTGGGTCGGAAAAAACTAGGTGACACATGCTGGATAGACAGTGTACATGCTTCTCTTTTCGGAGCGCAAGCTGTAAAGTGCAAGAAGCCTTTTGAGTGCAGACACGAGCAAAAGATCGTGGTTGGGATGCAAATGCCTTGGCTGAACAGTGGGTGGA